>CAAKHB010000328.1:0-39367 GCA_901007665.1 Aeoliscus strigatus | reverse complement strand
TCTTTAGTTGAACACCGACTTGAACCCGCCACAGAATCAAAGTGTTTCTGATCAAACTCTTTGTCCTGAATCCTGCAACATTTCACGTCTTCAGTCTTGTGGATTCAGATGCGAGTTCCACACCGCTCCATCCTCATCGGTCGTTCATTAACGTGACACATCGGCGCGCTAACTGCAGTTCCTCTGTGCTCCAGGTGGGGGCTGGTCCGACCCAGAGCTGGCCGACTTCGAGCTGCTGGTCATCATGAGCGCCACCGTGGAGCCGACATCGGCGACCTGCCAGGTCCGGACGTCCTACCTGCCCGACGAGATCCTCTGGGGCTACGAGTTCCCCCCCGTCGTGTCTCTGTCGCCGTCAGGGAAATACGTGGCCGACTTCTCCTTCTTTGACAAAGTGGCCAAAACCAAAACGCAGCCCCTCTTCAAGCAGGCGCTACCGCCGAGCCCGCTGGCCCGTAACCATGGCAACAAGGAGGTCGGGACGGACCCTGAGAAGATGCGCCTGGAGGAGAACTACAGGGGGGAGGAGCGGGTCCGAGGGAGGGGGCGTATCACAGACAGCAGCCCGCTGAACGTACGCATCAGTAACGTCTGACGCCACAGGAAGAAACGAGCAGCTGAGCAGAGGTCACATGATCGACTGCCCCAACCCCCTCCACACACACGTGTCACCTGTGGGACATCTAGCTGGAAAAACGTGTCGGCACCAGCTGCTGAAGGGAACAATTGTCCCGCTGCAGCGCCCCCAACCTGACCTGTATAAATGTACAGCGCCGCATTACCATAGCAACTGCCTATATAACCTGTTTGTCTTGGGGGGTGGGGGGCGGTTGACACTGCAGAAATCTTTCCACGTCACGTCTGTCTGTGATTCAGCAACGCTTGGACCTGGAATGTGAACAGGAAGCTGTTGGTTGCACGTTCCAGCTGAACAAGAAAATGATTTCAGCTCCTTTGAGTTTCTGTCCAACATAAAAAACAAAAAAAAACGAAGAGGTTGTTTGTTTCTAAGAGGTTCAGCCAACTTTGATCGGCAGCAATGCGCTTGAATGTTAAAGCACAGCAAAATAAATATCCTTCTTCTCCAAAAAGATATTTTTAATAATATGATTAGAGCTTTTTTTTAATTCTAAATAAACAAGATTTATTTCTGTCGCACTAGTGAAGTAGATTTGTTCTATTTGTTCTTTTTTTAAAAAGAATGTATTGTGTTCTATCAACCAAACCATTTCAGTAACATGTTTTACCCAAACCATTGTGAATGTGACAAATAATTGTACTAAAAGCACTTTAATGTGATTTCACATGACGGGAATAACTGAACTAACTTGAATGCTCTGTAAGGAATGATTCTAGAGTGTGTGTGTGTGTGTGTGTGTGTGTGTGTGTGTGTGTTGTATAGTTGTGTACAGTGTGTATAAATACTTTTTTTCTTTGCTCCTTTTGACCACATTAATCTTTGTTCGTTTGTTAATCGTTTGTTTCGTGTCATCACATGCAACTGCACAAACGTCCACAATGAACCGTTGATTTGTGATTGAACAACAATGGAACTCAAATGCAACATGTTCAGTGTTTCTGATGCTGATGTTGGTCTTTGCTCTGCTGGTCATCCTGGACACTCGTTTGTCCACTAACGTTCTTTTTAAAATGACACTTATGATAATAAATATTTGATTTACAACTTGTCTAGCTCGCGTTTGTGCACAAACACATTTCCTGCTGAAGAATAAAACAGGGGATTTATTTCTCCTGATTAAATTTGCATGTAAATCCATTTACATTTTCATTTCTGTGTTGTTGTTTTATGTTTAATGGATCCGTTTTCAGTGCAGTCATACATGACAGAAAATAACTGACCTGGTTGACTTGTCGGTTGAAATGTTTCAAAACGTGCAATTTGTCCCTTTTTTGTCTCGTCTCTCAGCAGATAAAACTCCAGTGGAGTGACGAAGCATTGTTCGTCGGATGGAAACATCTCTACTTTGTATTCTCTGTAATTCTGTATTTTATTTCTGTGTATTTCCAGGTGACCTGTGACCTGGGAGGAGACTGGTCTGTCTGCTGCGTTTGACTTCCTGTACGCTCACAGCGCCACCTGCAGGTCACTTCATGTTCTCAGTGCTGTTGATTACCAGGTGAGTTTGTAACATTCAACATGTGTATTGAGTTATTGACACACACTGTTCTATTTTCTCCATTTCCTGTTAAAAGAAACAGACGTTTGTTTGTTGTTTCTGTGGTAAACAAACCACATACGTGTGAAACAATGAGAAGATATGAAGTGTGTTCATGTCTCTAAACGCTGCTTCTGGTGTGGAAATGACTCATAGTTTCACTGTCACGTTCCCTTTTTGAACACACTGTGTGTGTGTGTGTGTGGTGTCTGCGTGGGGGAGGCAACATCAGTGACTGTCACACCATCGCCTCTTTTAAAGGAAGTGAAGCTGAGCGCAGACCACCTCTGCAGGAACACCCACACCCACACAGCACCTCATTTATTGGACCGAGCAGAAGAAGAAGCTGAGCCACATGAGTTTGTTGGTGCTGTTTGCTCCAGGTCTTCTATCTGATCCAGGTGAAACCTTCCGTCCGTGACCTCGTGACCCAGAGGTCAACGTGTCCAAGTTGACTTTTGCAGCTGGAGACAAAGTTCCAGCGTCATTCCAGATGTTTGTAATCAGGCTGATGGAGTCAGTGGAGGAAGAAGTGATCAGGTGTGGGTCACATATCCATCTCACTGACTCCAAGTTTGATCAGTGTCACATGCTGCGAAGCTCGATTCAACTCTCACGTTCCACATTTTAACGTCAGTTCCCTCCAACGTGTGTGTGTGTGTGTGTGTCTCTCTCTCTCTCTCTCTCTCTCTCTGTCTGTCTGCCAGTCAAACCTCGCCCCATTTGATCGCAGCCCTCAGACGCCGTGAGATGAAGCGATGGCTGGTGGGCGCATCCGTTTCCTGAGCTGCTTCCTGCTGCTGCGAGCGGTGCTCTGCCTCCACGGTACGTGTTTGTTCCTGACGGAGCTGAGCGCAGCCTTCATGGAACGGTGGTTTGTCACACACATGTCCAGACCGCCTCGCCTGCAGGTTTCAGACGTCGGCCTGCTCCACCCTCCTGATTCAAACCTCACCACAACCTCACACAGACGGACTCAGGTGAGGAAGGAGCAGGTGACATCTGAAACACGCAGCAGGCGTCCCCCCAGGACGGACTGGACACCTCTGGGTCGTCGGATTGTTTCATTTTGATGTGTGTGGAAGTTCCAGTCACAGAGCTGAAGTTTCTGCAAGATGAATTCACCTCCTTCCTCATAGTCCAGCGTCACCTCATCCAGTGACCTGAAGAAGCGGTTTCTAGAACGTGTGCAGCTTCTTCTCAGTTTGAGGAATTTGATGTGAGCAGCTTCACATGCAGACGTTACGTTGTAACGACCGCTAGAAAACAACATTAGCACAGAGTTTAATGGAGATTCGGGAACAGAACGGCCCATACTGACTGCTCTGTCACCATGGCAACAGGACGTTGACGTGTTTGTGTGCTCGTGTGCTGCAGATGCCCCCACCTGTCCGCCAGTCGTCCACAGGACAGTCGGAGACGATGTGGAGTTTTCCTCATGTTTACCGACCGAAGGCGTCATCGAGGCAACATGGAAACATCAAGAGAAGATAGTTGCAGAGAAAATGGACGGTGGACACGGCAGATTGAGAATGAACCCGACAAACTTCAGCCTAATCATTGAAAATCTGACCCTGGAGGATTCTGGCGTTTACAAGTTCATCTCAGCGAACGACAAACAAAGGAAGACGATCGAGGTGTCGCTGCACGTTTATGGTGAGATGCTTCGTTACACATTCACTCTTCAGCACCGGGCGAGATTGAAATCACACCTTCGTACTGGACTAAAGTCACAGAGGAACCTTCTCATCTGAGTGCTGATCTGTCCCCGGTGTGAAGAACGTGACGTGGTAACGGACAGCGGGGAACACAAAGAGAAAGAAAAACCATCAGACCTGCAGTGGTGTGGACTGTGAATAGGGTCACAACTAGATTCTGACTGACAGACTGAAACAAGTCCAAGACGAGGAAAACACTGGTCTCAAACAGGTCACATTATCGGTGACGGGAGAAGAGTAAAACTCTGTGACTGCGCAAATCTGTTGGTGCAAGTCCAGCTGAGTTTAATCAACTCAGCACTTTCTCTGCTTGCTTTATGTCTAAGACCTGACCAGTCGATTGGGGAGGTGACGACACAATGAGTCCAAACGAGAGCTTATTGCTCAACGTGAATTGAATAGACGCGTGTGCAACCGTTTGACAATGAAAGCAGAAACTAAACCCCAACAACCTGCCCTCTGCAGGTCCTGACATGTCACTGCTCTGACGTTCATCTCTGTCTCGTCAGAGCCGCTAACGAAGGAGCCGCTCGTGACCGTTAATGTCACCTGGCTCGTCCTGAACCAGTCCTGTATCGTTGTTCTGGACTGTAACGTCACCGTCGGTGGGAATGTCACCTACACGTGGGCAAGGCGGGACGGACACCGACAAACAGGCTCCAGGCTGCAGTTCACTATGGAGCCAGAGGAGGGCGACACTGTCCTCAACTGCACCGCGTCCTCATTCGGCAGCGAGAAGTCCACGTCAAAGACGGTGAAGTGCAGCAACGACACACCCCCCCAACTCTCCAGCAAAGGTGCGTTTCACACACTTTAGGTGTAGCGCTCGTTGTCATGGCGACAGATCACACCTCCATTGACCACAGTGAGGTTTGAGTGGTCCCTTTTTAAATTTCCGACTGTTCCAAATGACGTAAAGTGTTTCTTTGCTGTTGTTGATCATTGGGGTCCTTCGCAGCCCCAGATGACCTCACCACCGTCCTGAGCGCGGCGGTGGGAGGGGGTTTGTTGTTCGGCATCGTCGCCGGCTCGTCGGTGGCGGTCGTGCGATGTTGCAGACGCAAACACGCAGGTGAGAAGCTGCTTTCGGATGAAGTCATGTTCCGTTGGGGTGGGAGTAACGTACGGAATGTTCTTCATCCATCGCCAGCCGATGAGTACAACAACCACAGCCTGTACGCAGAGATTTCTGACGTTCCACCTGAACAGGTAACTTCTTTACCTCCACCAAGGAGCTTCTGCCTGTTAGCAAAACATTTTAATGAAATGAAAATGTAGCAGTAACTGCTGCTGATGGACCAGGACCAGATGATGAAATGTTGGTGGTGTTCTGGAACCTTCTGGATCCAGGAATTCTTCCTCATTTTCACCATCTGTGTCTAGAACTCCACGACAACAGCAGTGGACTGTCTCTGTGGTCCAGTGGTTAGTGGGTCTGTCTGTTAACACAAAGGTCGGGGGTTGGAGCCCACCCAGGGACGTTTTACTATTGATATAAAAAAGAACAACTAGAGGTCAGAGGTCATGGTTTGTGTAACAGGGTGTCTAATTCTATTTGAGACAAAGTCCTGTTGATGATGAGTGAATTTATCAGAGGAGACCACTGACTGGAGGACGATGATGTCGGCTGGAGATCAGCTGGAGGGGGTCGGAGCTCCACGAGTGTTGTTTCTAAACCAGTTTATATGTTGACACTTTTCCACACGTCTGGCTCTGACCACTGCGTCTGTCTGTCTCTCTCCTCCGTACGGGTTTAAACCTCCAGGGCCGATCGGGGCCAACGACGACCTCAACGTGTGAAACCATCAGTTCCACCAACAAACCGCCTGACGTAAGACACGTCCCTCCGTCAGGTCTCTGTGCCTTTGACAGACGTTCTTGACATGTGACGTGTTCACAGCCCGCCCAGATCCAGACTGTGTACGACCTGGTCGGGTTCAGTCACACTGGGAGCCCGACGGTGGCGCTGTACCAGGACGTCGACACCAACTGAGGACAAACTCACAACGCGTGAATAGGAAGCTTCATGTTCGATGCTGAGGTATCGATAGAAGATAAAACATGTTGCATTTTATTTGTTTTGGTAGTTTATGTACATTTTTTTTTCTTTTAAATCACGTCAGTACTGTAAGTAATTTCTTTTTTTTCCTCTTCTGTCCTTCTTTTCCTCCATTTTTTAGAGAATTTATACAAGTCATATATGTTAGTCATATAGTCATATGGTTATTTCCAAGTGAATAATAAAAAAATGTCTTCCTGCTTCTCCTGAACTCACTTAAAATCATATTTTATCTGTCAAACAACAATATTGAGACAAACTGATAGAGCAATAAATAAAAAAAACTTTAATTCCTTGACATTTTAACTCAGCAGTGTGAAATTTGTATCTGAATTGCTTTGGATGTTTGCAGGCGTCTATTAAGTTGATCATCTGTGGAGATGATGAACTTTTAACAGCGTCTCTTCTGTGCTCGTCCAGCTGTTCACCATCACATCACGACAGGGTTTTTTTATGCAGTTTATCTGAAAAGCAAAGAGCAGTCGCAGTAAGTTTATGTGCCTCAATCACAGCTGTGATAAGCCCCGCCCTGACGCTGACGCTGGGTTCAAGTAAGTTTGTCCACTCACCTCTGAAACAGAACAACACGACAGGTATGAGAACGCCGACAACGAGTCCCAGTAGAAATAAATAGCCACAGTTGTTCCGGGGACAAAGGTCGGTCTGTGGTTTGTCTGTAAACGTACAGAAAGAGATGGCATCTGCCAGCGCCCTCTGATGGCTGGTTGCAGTATAGCTCACAAACGCCGCATCTTACCGCCACATGTTGCGCTGACGTCAGCGGAGGTGTTATCCGCGTCCCGGCTGGAGGTGCAGGTGAACCGAGCGGACCGGTTGAAGAAAGCGGAAAGAACTGGAGTGTTTTCGTGACGACCACGGAGGACGTAATCACTCGTAGACGCAGGCGACCAGGACAGGGTGACGCCTTCATCCGGAGACGTACACGTCAGCCAAATCAGACAGCCGCCCTCCGTGGGCGCTCTGACCACTGTCCTGATGACTGGTTTCTGAAGGTGTTCTGGAGGGCACCGATGTAACTTAACAAGTAAGCTTATCACCACGGCGACGCATACCAGGCTAATGCTAGTTTTACACACTTACGTCTCACCATGAGCTTGACCTTGGCTTCTTGGCGCTTCCTGTCAGTGGTGATAATCTCCACTGTGTATTCTGTGGCATCTTCTGTCCGCACGTTACGGATTGTCAAATCACCTGTGGAATCAGATTGTGGGAAGAGGCGGGGCTTATTCTTTGCCTCGGTGTGTTCAGGACATAAGAACGTACCTGAGGTGGCGTTGAGGTCGAGTCGGCCTCGGTACAGGTAGAAGTGGTCGGTGTTCGTCTTCCCACCGCGATAGGTGGCGATCCACGTCTCGTTGAAAAATACCCACCACTTGATTGAGGTGATATTCAACGAGGGGTTGATTTTTGACGGCAATGTCACAGAGTCTCCGACGTAAGCGGACAGCTGAGATTCAGCTAGCACCACTGAGAGAGCACACACATCCATGACACCAAATACACAACAAAGAAAACACTGAACAATCTTTTTATCATTATTATTATTGTTATTATTATATTGCTGGCTTATCTGATTGTTCTTGATGTTATTTCTGGATTGAGATATGTTGTATATATTCAATTCAATTTTATTTGTATAGCCAAACATCACAGTTACAATTGTTTGATATTTATTTTATAGAGTAATAAATGATGCCAAGAGTAAGTACAGAGGAAACCATTCATTGAAAATGTTCACATCACACAAATATATTCACTAGGAATTTATTACGAGTATTTCTTAACACTGTAAACAGAAAGTTTAAGAAATGCCTTGAAAATGTTTCTTATTATCATTAATAGTGGTAGATGCAGCAGTAGTAGTAGTAGTTGTGGTCGTAAACGTATTCTTTGACCAACACGTGAGCATAGCAACTAACTGCTTTTCCCTTTACTTATATTCAAAAGAGTATTGTTGTTTGAAATCAAGTTGTAAACATCAGCCATTTCTTGATATTTTCAGTAAAAAAGAGACGGGAACCTACCGTGGAGGACGATGAGGAGTCTGACTCTCATAGTTACTTGGAACAGTTAGAGCAAAACCACAAAGCATGTCAAGCCCATTTCCATCACTGCGTCACGACCACGTGCTGTGGAGGAGAACGTGAACTCGACTGCCATTCACCGCTGGATCCCACCGCTTCAACTCGTCACCATTATATCCCCAAAACTCATTTTGGTGATAAATATTTACTTTTAGCTCAAAGTGTGGACCATTATCATTGTTTTTCATCTACTTTGCTGGATTGAAAACCACCATAGGTCAAAGTCATTGCACAGACTGTCAGTTCCTTTTTTTAACTGCAAAAAGAAGAACTACAACTCATGTCTAACATGAGACTCAAAACTTTAAAGACGTCATTTATTTTTTAAAAAAAGGTCAATGGAAAAATACAATCTTAAAAACATCTAGAAACATACATCGTGTCAATAAAAAATAAAACAAGCTTGACCAAGATATGACAAATGTGCAAATGTTTGTCAGCTGCAACAATTGGACAAAAATAAAACCAAAAGACCAAACCAAGACACCAAAAAGGTGTTCAACGCCTCTAGTTTACTCCACGTTTTATTTCAGCCAGAGCACAGGATTCATAAAACACTTCACAAACGTTTTGAACCAGCTGTCATCAGTAGAAGAAGAAAGCAGAGAATCCCACAGTGAACCCGTTAGCATGGAGCTAATGGACGAAGCCACTGGCTGCAGCTCCATCAGGGACGGCTAAACCACTAATGGAGGCAAGTCGTGTGAAAACTGGCGGCTCAGGCTCACATAATGCTAGAAAAAAAGTCGGGTATTGTGATGGAAACAAACAAATAAACAAACAAACAAACGTCTACCTTCAAAATGTTGTGAATTACGATAAACTGAGGGGAAAAAACAACCAGTTGCTAACTAACTGCCAGACAGCTAGCTCCATTGGCTGCTCGGTTGGCGCTAGCATTGTAGCTGACTTAGCCTAAATCCACAGCAAGGTAAAGCCACCATTTGGCGGTTATTTTTGTGTTGTCATTAGCGGTGCAAAGGATCTTTTTTCGAGTTGTGCAATTTAAGTTAGTACACAGTACATTAGTTTACTACGTGAAACTGGACGGTGAGTGATTGGCTCCACGGGCACAGTGGTGTTAGCATGACGCTAGGTCTTTGACGTACATGTTCTATTAGATTGGAAGGATGCTGAAAGCTCAAATGACGTGGATTATTTGCTTCATTTTAATTATCTACTCTTAACTACATGTAAGGTGACCTAGGGTTTTAGAAATATACCTATACATTATTATTATTATTAATATTAGCATTATTACTGTATTTCATTAGCCACCAGCAGGCTAACAATACTTAATCTGAATCAGCACACACTGGATGGTGAATATTCCTGAGAAATAAATGGTGGCTTACAGGGCTTTTATCCACACACAGACGCTTGAACTCTGTTGTAACTATTTTGTTTTAATTCAAACGTGAACCAGAGAGGAGAATATATATATATATCTGATAATGGTTTCTGACAATAACTTGGTCACATTGTGTTGTATAGTATTTTATGTATTTTCTCAGTTCAAGAGAAGTAAAATCCTGCAAATAAGTCCTAGCTTCATAGTTTCAGTGGAAAAGTTTGTGCTTTTCAAAGGAAACAGAAATACAGGAAGCAGTCAGCGAACACAAAGAGAAGTAAGATTAACTTACACAAAGATTTACAGTCATGTTTCCTTGTGGTTCCCTTTTTGTTATCGCAATAAAACAGCATCAGTTCTTCAGTCACATACGGGCTGATCTGCATTATCAGAAAACAACAGGATTCTACTGCCTGGGCTTTTTTCGATGTCTGCATGTTGTATAGTTTGTGTGTTTGGGTTGTCACAAGTGCCACAAAACACAACATAACCAACTTAAAGGTATAAAGTAAAAGAAAGGAATAAAATAAAAGATACCCTGAAATATCATCATTGATTCCGTTCTCCTCGTCTACACAGACGTCTCTGACTGGAGCTTCATGACAAACTTGTGACTCTTGGGGTCAACAAACTCCTCATGGACACACAGGAAGGGGAGGGGCGTCACTGTGACAACCAAGGAGAAGTCCAGGCGTTTGAGGGAGAAGACCTGGCCCTGACGCAGAGAGGAGGTCACCGGCTCCTCGCTCACGAGTGTCCACTGGCGCCCCCTGTTGTTGTCCAGGTACTGCAGTGTGGGACCAGAAATCAGGTAACGCTCCAGGAAGGCCTGCAGGAAGAGGATGGTCAGGGAACTCACTGAGATCACAGACACACAGTAGACCATGGTCAAATATGAGGAGTGACATAAGAAGGGAATAAAAAAGGACAAGAAACTGTAGAACAAAATATACAAAAGTCATGATGTCAAATAAAAGTGCAGTGGTTTAGCCGGAAGTCGTCGTCATGGTAAGGCTGAGAGGCCACGTTACCTTCGGTGTCATGTCGTGTGTGATGCAGAACTGCAGGTGGTTGATGATGCTCTCCATGCTGTGGTACGACTGCTGCCTGGTGGCTCGCAGGTACTTCTGCATGGCCTGCGCCATCGGGGCGAAGATGGCCTGGGCCGCCTCCCTGGGGTCCATCAGCTGCCGGGGGTGTTTGGGGGAGGGCGCCGCCGCCTCGCCAGCCTTCTGCTGTCGCCTGATGTGAGTGAAGGCTTCTTCTACCGCCACCACCAGCCTGGTGGAGAGACATGAGGTCTTTAATGCGCCAGCGCGTTGGTGCAGAGGTTTGTTCCTCACCTGGCTCTGCGCTTGCGGACCCTCCGCTCCACCTCTGCCTCTTCGTAGTAGAACTCATTGTGGGAGTTGTCTCTTTTGTGAGCAGCAGCTGCCAGCATGGCTCTGGACTGTCCAGTGCCATTATTGGTGCTAGTGTCTGAGGAATCGAAGATGGGTTGAAGACACACCTGAGCGTCTGTATTTGAGCTCGTCACGCCCACTCACCTTCCTCCAGGTTATAGACCTTGAAGGCAGATATCTTCTTGGACAGGATGGACTTGGGCAGGTTGAGCAGCGCAGGATTGTGAACAGGAAAATCACAGTAGTACTGGTCCAGAACCCAGACTGCCGCTCTCTGAATACTGAGAAAGGACGAGGACACCTTTTTTTAACACTGACTGTATCGCTGTCGATAGCTAGCATAGCACGCTAGCATACTTTGGAGTAATTACACCACTATTTGTGTCAAACGGTTCCAGCCAAGTTGCTGTCGTCATGGTAACAACTCACCAGTTTCCAGCAACAGAGTGAATGGAATTACCGTAATGACAGCAACAAGGCTGTTGTCAACTTCCAGGAACCGATGGACGTTTTCTCCTTCTCCTTCTCCACCAGGTAGAGGAACCGACTTACTTACTTACTTACTTACTAAATGTATTTGCCTTAATTTAATCAAACTCAGTTTAAATAAAGAAAAGAAACAAAATCTGAATAAACGTCCAAAAGTACAACAATACCTGAGACGCCCGACGTTGTAGAAGCGGCTGCATCCATCAGTCGTCCTCAAAACCTTCAGGCAGAAGACGGGTTGCAAGTGTCGGACCTCCAGTAGCACCAGCGCCAGGTACTGAATGAAGAGCAGAGCGTCCACCAGAGACGCCGCGTAACCCACAATGCCCCTGTAGTCCCTCTCCTGGGGCTCCAGCACCCGCACGCTGTAGAAGAGCCAATAAGACGCCACGAAGAGGAACACCAGCGCCAGCAGCAGACAGCGGAAGACGAAGAAGCGTGGCAGAGAAGCTCTCTGAGGGCGGAGGAACAGCGCCCAGGTGGAGAGGAGGAGGATGAGGAGCTTGAAGGCCAGGGAGATGTAGAGGCCCTCGCAGGGCGTGCCGCAGACGTCCAGCGTGTCCTGCCACAGCAGTTGCGGCAGCGCCAAGAAGGCCAGGGGCGTGAAAAGGGCGAACAGTCCAAGGACGGCACCCAGAACAGGGCCCAGGTGACGACGGCATTCCAGCGGCGAGGACTCCTCCAGGTCCTTGGATGTCCGCGTCAGGTCCTCGTTGGACACGCTGTCCACAGAGGTGCCGGTCACCACGGTGGTGGTCTCACCCCAGTTGTCGTCCTGAGAGCAGACAGGTGAGAACATCTTCAACCAACCACTTTGAATTAACGTCTCACCCTGTCGTCCTCTCTGGACTCGTCCAGCAGCTGGACGCCTGGAGCCTGGATGGTCGCTGATTTGTCTCCGCAAACGCCGCTGTCCTGACCCTTCGAGCGGTGCCGGTCCCTCCTCTCCCTGAATGACACACAAAAACAACAAACAAATGTGACCATGTCCACATGGACCAAAACCGTCTTTTTCTTCTCAGTCTTCTTCAAAACCGTATCAAGAATGGATCCATTGGAAATGACGAGACAGGCTGTAGTTCATCCTCCAGGCCTATAGGTGGAGCTGATATGAATCAAAAACAGAATAGAACCAAACAAAACAAGCTTTAATGAAAATGATGCAGATCTTGTTGGAGTTACTACGCTAAAATCTGCTCACTTTGTGTTGCTGTCGCCCAAAGTAAACAAAGAAAACAAAGAAAAACAGCAAAATCCTACACGGAGCTATGAGACAGACAGACCGACAGACACAGAAGAACAAACATTTGGGACTTTAACCGAACAGACTCACTGTCCGCTGCAAAAATGCGGCATCAACGTTGTTTTTATGGGACATCGTGGGAAGAGGTCAGAGGTCGGGGGGTGAGGCGATGATGCTTTGATATAGAAAGTATGAGAATTCACTGTCCAGATGTAGAATTAGAAGGTTTTCACCCTGAGACCAGGTTTGAACAAAGTCTGTTTCCAGACAGAACGATGGAGAACGTGTGTTTGCGAAAACAGTCTCCATGGTGATGTGGATTTCTCTATACATCACTGTTGTGTTCTTCAGTTTGCCCACTGGAGGGCGCCAATCTCCAAATATTCCTTTATTTGACTGTACCTGTGTCTGTGGGAGCTGCAGGAACGAGACGACTTGGAGTAACTGGAATACACCGACTCGTCCATGTCTGACGCCGGCAGTGGGCGGGGTTTGTGGGCCCCTGAGCCGCCACCCTTCTCCCAGACCCCGCCCAGCTGGCGTTTGTGCTGACTGATGGGGGAGAGAGTCAAAGGCAGTCGCAGCAGGTCCACTTTGCTCCTGAGGGACTCGATCTTGGAGGCCTGTGAAGAGAAGACGATTGGGAGAAGAAGGAGGAGGCAACGAGTGCGGAGGGCGTCTCCGACTCAGTGAGAGAACCGTTGGCACCGCAGGTGTGTGAAAGTGTGTGTGCACTCAGCCACGCAGGACAAAGATTTCCACTTGGAGGGCGTTTTACAAGGAGTATGTTCTCAGCCAATAAGAAGAAACGATGCCACCTTCTATTCTTGGCAGCATGTCTCCAGAGTCAGCAGCTCGCCGATGTTCCACGTTCACATGTGCAGCAGCTTCTCCTGATTGAACTTCAGACGGAGACGTTTTCTTCACATGACATCTACATCACCTACACATTTTAGGTGGGAGTGTGGGGGTGTGGGGGCGGTATTCGTGCACATTCCCCAACTGTCCTCAGTGGTCTCCAAGGGCAACAGGGCTGTAACAGCCACAATGGGGATGAATGGATGAGGAAGGGAAGGAGGGGTAACGTGGCAACCAGAACATCAACTCTGCACCCACCCCTCTCGCCCCTCAAGCTCAATTTATTCTTCTGCGTTGAACTGACGTGGATCTCCGTTGTGCCCTTCGGACACGACACGCACTCTGAACTCAGGACTGCACCTTGTGCCTTGGTTGACTGTTGTCTGCTGTCTGCTGATTTTAGCTCATTTTATGTTTCTCTTTTTTTTTTCCACTTTATGGTACGGTTAAATTTAGCTAATGAAGTTAGTAGATTCATCAAGTTAGTTCTTTATTCATTGCACTAATTGTATTACAGGTAGTAATTTATACACTATTTGCAGTTTTTTGTACCGTTTGCACCATGTGTTGAGAGGTCTGTCATTTCATCTGTGTTCATCATTTCATCACACATATAGACGGCATATTTGACAATAAAGTTGACTTTGACTTTGGATTGTGAGGGGATCTGGTTACAGCAGCAACTCTAACAAGTGCGCCATAATTCTCCGTTCACATATTTCGGTGAAAGATCGTCGTTCGGACGGTTCTGTGAGAGCTGGGGAAGTCATGTGACATACACTGTCCAATCAGAGTTGTTGCCATCTGTGGAGGTCTTGCTGCAACATGAATCAGTTACATTTCTGGAGAGGTGACGTCAGGGTATCGTTGGTGCGGCGTAGGCGACGCGTTGACGCCAACCCTACACCATTCATACGCCGATTTGATGCAGAAACACAAATTTGGTTTCAGATGACAACCAGACGTTTCTCTGTGTTCAGCCGGCAGCTCCAGCACAGAGGTCAGGTGACCTAAGAAGTGGCCTCACGCTCCTCATTAGCCTCCTCATTGGACACTTGAGGTCTCTGATGGTTTTCATGTGACTCACTTGCAGCCTGAGATCCTCAAACCATCCAAATGACGTGCTCAAACAATGAATAAAGCCAGCAGGATTGTCTCCACAATTACACCCCCAGCATCAGCTCACTCTGGTCCCATCGATGCCAACGATGACTCATGGGCGTCTCTCACCATAATCAATCCTCTAGTGACTGACCTGCAGCTGAGCCGGCCCCACATGGACCCAACAGTTACAGTCTACCTCATCAATCTGTTGACTACCAGGCACTCGGAGAGCAAAGGACCATGATGATAAACCATGTCACATCTGTGGGAATCAGCTGTTTTTTTAGTTGTTGACACAACTCACACACAGCACTCAGAGACAACGGCTATGACGTCATATGGGTGAACATACAAACTCCAAATAATCAAAGAACCACAACGGGACCGTGTGCCCAGACGTGCTGGCCGCCGGACGTCCCAGCATCCCGGCGGCCGCGGTGAGTGAGGCTCCCGGAGCGGAGGAGGTGGATGTTGTCTGCCGACCCGACAGCTTACCTTCTTTCCCGAGTGGACGCAGCTGCACAAAGCGCCGACAGACGTGTCGGTGAATCCTCCGTTCACCCGGCGCGTCCGAGGTTTGCTCCGTTTACAACCGGAAATTGAACGGACTTTTCCCCCCACGTCCGCACGGTTCGTTTCGTTTCACCACACACACACACACACACACACACCACTCTCTCCCCCCGCTCTCTCACACAGCGAATGGTTGTGTACCGATGTTTATTTTCAAAATAAAGTTTTTAGATTCTGACATCTTGATACCGATAAAAGAAATTTGATAAAATGATTTGATAAAGTTAAATTAGATAAATGATTTGAATTTGATAAAATGATGGTAAAATGAGTTTTGGGTAAATTCTTTATATTATCATTGAATTTATTTGTATTCATTAGCTTTTAAATATTTGCTGTTCTAATTGGTATAAAATTATATAAATACACATTGTAAATATCTGGGCTGTGGATTTGACTGCAGGTGCCTTATAAAGAAGAATACAATGTTATAGTCCTGTAACATAGCTATAAAATATTTGAATTCAAAGTTAATGAAATACAATAAATAAGCCCAACTGTTCCATTAAAAAGAAAAATGTGAAAATCTTTTGAACTTTTGATGCATGTGGAAAGATGTGGAATTGTTCTTTATCTAGTTTCATTTTAATCTCACAAACACAAAGACTGATCTGACACAAGTTCTTTTCCCTTCTGTGCAGCTAACAATCTCACCGTTTTAAAACAAGGGAGAGTATTTTGTACATCCTTTTTTAAAATCATATCTACAAAAATAAAATCAAATACCAGGACTAAAGCTTTACAGAAAAAAAATGAACATATATAAAACAAGTGGGTCTGATTTCTACCATACATCAGTGTTTTTTTTTTTAAAGACAGAGATGAGTTAAAGACGTGTGGATGCATACAGTAGTTTGCACTGTGCAGGGAGTTTAGTATGTGCAACATCTTTTTTGTTTTCTGTTTTAAAAAAAGAAGGAACATCTTCGAGATGATAAAGAACGTGAAGCGTAGAGGTAGAGATCTGAGATGGAAAATTCTGCGATCCAAGTTTGGGACATGTTGGCTCGGACTCAGATGACAACATGTCTTGTTCTGCATGTGAGGGGCTGGCGAGGTGAAAGTTGGATAAGCAGAGGATGAAAACATCAGGAAAGAGTTTCAGAACCTAGAGAGAGATCTTTCCATTTTGGCAGAACGGTTTTAGCATAGATACTGTCCGAGTTGAAAATCAGCTGGTTTATACTTGTAATTAATTTTTTAAAACTCCTGATGAAAAACGGCCTGACCTGTTCGTCTGCGTCTCAAGTTCTTTTTTTTTGTCGGCCTGGTGTGTACGAGCAGGGTCTGCAGGACAGGGGGTTTGGACACCCCTGGGCTAGAGGAATGTCTGAGGAGAAGACACGAAAGACACAGCAGCAAGAGCACATAGCCTAGCTTAGCGTCAAAGCTTGGGACAGACGCAACGTACGACGAGCGGACGCCGTGCAGACTCCCCCAACGGAACGTCGAAAAGAAACACATTATCCTGTTTGTTTCAGATGTTTGTGTGGGCGGATGCAGTCACCAGGATCCTTACTGAGAGCGACTGATGCCACTTGTGTTTCATTTCCAGACCGACGCACTCACAGAGCGCAGAAGTGCACCCAACTCCATGTGGAAAATAACATTTTTTAATTTATTGAACAAATCTCCACAATACGATGGCTTCCTCCTTGTGTTCCGAGAGGTTTGGTGAACACTGTAACCCTGCCAACGGTTCAACTTCTTTCTCGCCACACAGCTACTTGGTCAAGAAATCCGTCCCGCTGGACATAAGTATTAGAGAAATACGGTGGAGAGGGGCCGACGCTGCACCAGTCAGGAAAAGGAACGTTCACAGTATGGAGGCGGGAATCAAATATGTCAGACGAGCCAATGACGGCAGCAGTTTTGTTTGTGTTTTTGGCAGCACGTTGAAGACGTTTTCACCGTATATTCAAGTTTCAGAGCGCGACTCAGACGTTGACATGAGCTGCTGTGACACACTGGGCCACTGATGAAGAGTTTCAGCAGTGAAGGGTCGGCAAACTCCAACTCAGAAGATGACTGACGGATGTGTTGGTGTGGCTGCAGCGACGCCTCGCAAATAACCTGAATGAAAGAAACAGTCCTTCGGCCGCGAGGGCAGGGAACTAAAGAATAAAGCCAATGGTGTCTCCAGTCCCTGATCAGTCCAGTGAAGAGGACGTGCATAAACGAGGGGTGCATTGTGGGTAAAGTGCTGGGGTGACGAGTCCCTCTGATTTTTCCCTTAATTTAACATTTCAACACTGTTCTGCTCCGACCTGCTCTTCAAACGAAAACGTACGAGTCCATTCACACTTTCCATGTCCACACCGTCTCCACTTGCAGTTCCTCCATCTCCGTCGGTCATTCTTGGTCCTCACATCCTCCCGAAGAGTCGACCTCTGACCTCAGAGGTCCCGGTTCGTCAGACGGGGGACGTTCAATAGCTACAGTTCTTCCTGGGTCCCGATCCAGTGGGTGGTGCATGCAGGGGCCGGGGGTGTGTGTGATGGACAGTGCCAACAATCCTCTGGGGGAGGGGTGGGGGCTCAGAATCCAGTGGACTGAATCTTGGGCTCAGCTGGACTTCCCTCTTTGCCTAGACGGGTGGAAGGTGAAGAAAAAAAAACAAAGTTTGTTTCATGATGTGACGTCACACCCCTCATGTCTCCGCCGTCCCCTCACCGTCTCCTGAGCTGCGGTCCAGAGATGGAGTCCTGGAAACGGTTGCCGAGCAACACTGCTGGTCCTCTGACTCCTGATCAAGCGAAGGCCCTCGGAGGGTTTTCAGCAGGCTGTGATGTGCCGTCTCCATTTCCTGTGGAGGGGCAGGAACGTGAACGTGAGGACGCTCAGGAGCTCTTGACGTAGAACACACACTCACCTTCAGGTGGCGCAACTTGGTCATCAACCCCTCGATGGTGTGGAAGATCTCATCCACGTTTTTGATCACGTGACTCTGTTTTCCCATCTGCAGCCGTCCCGTTTCCTCTTCCTGCTCCGGCTGCACGCCGTCTGATTGGTCGACCTCAGGGACGCGGGCTGGCGTTTGCTCCTCCAGCTGCGTCTGTGGCAACATCTCTTCCTCCAGACACCGAGGGAAGTGGCTCGCCGTGGGGGTGGGAGGGTCGTTGAGGTCATCGGTGGCGGTTTCTCCTTGCTCCGACGGCAAGACCAAGTAAAACGTGTTTCCTGCAGCGAATGTGGGCGTTAGCAAGCAAACGCCATCATTTATCCCACTACAACGCTGGAGGTCGTCATTACCGGGCGCAGGGGCCTCGCGTGACTTGGATTGTTCGGAGAGGAGGGTGACATCATCATTGATGTCGTCAGGGACAGAAGAAGAAGAAGAACCCGCCACCACAGCTATGAAGAACACAGACGTGTGAAGACGAAACGTGTTCAGGTGTGAGTGAAAGAGTGTGTGAACAGCAGAAAAAAGAAATAGTGCCAAAATGGTGAATCACGACGACGCATGCAGGACACAGCTGCACCGCGAATATTATAACTCTGAATGTTTGACTTATTTCCAGCCATAACAATATATGTACATCACCTGAACATGTAGCTTGTTTGCAGGTCATTTTCACTTGTTGCAATCGAATTATTCAAGCAAAAAAAAATCATCGGAAAAGTCTGCAAGTGGATCAAGATTTTTTTTTCTAGTAGTAAGAAACTTTCTCCACTGGCAATTTTTTCTATTTTTTTTGAAAATTGTCTAAAAACAAGTTACTTTTTCAGGTGATGTGTCGTATTTTAAGTAAAGAGATTCTTCTATCTAGAAATTTGACATTTTGACGAGAAATAAGACAAATTTCATTCATCATAAGATTTTGAATTTTTGCAGCGTGAGACCTTCCGGTATCTAAAGACATGGAGGTGACAGCTGAGGAAGCGAAGAGAGGTCGCTACCTTTCCTGACCACCTGAACTTCGGGCTGCGCCGCTGAGGAGGCCACCTCCTCTGACTCCCACTCGCCGGCGCTGAGGTGGAGCGTGGCGGCTTCCTCCGACTCGGACTGCTGCCTGTCGGCACTTCTGTCGCAGGCCGTCTCGTTGGTGGGCGTGTCGTCCGAGTCGTGGCTCCAGCCGTCGTCCTCCAGGTCTCGTAGGATGAGCTGCCGTAGTGTTTCCACTGTGACGGATGAAAACACGTGACGCGTCAACTGGACTACCGACAAAAACCTGGGTTGAATTGAAGCGTTTCTTCTGCCGCCTCCTCACCATCCAGCAAAGCGGCGTCTGCCACACCGTCTGCCGGACGCTCGGCCCAGAGGAAGTCTCCCGGCCGGTCTGTGGAGTCGGCTGACAGCGCGTCAGAGGGACGAGCCTCCATGGGGTCGGCCTGCTCTGTCAGCGTGTCTGCAAGAGGTGATGATGTGGAAATACATGTAAACACATCAGATCTAACAATGGTAAAGTCAGGTTGACTTCGTTGGTGCTGGTTACCTGTGTAGACGGGGCTGTCCACTGACACGGGGGACGTGCTGCCCAGACTGGGGGAACTGGGGGAAACAAACCGCAGCTGATTCAGACTGTTTGACCGACTCCTGCTCGCGTCACTGATCAGCTACTCACGATATCGGCATCGATCCGTGATTTGTCAGGGGCGATGAGCCACCGGCTGATGAGATTGTCTTTTCTAGAAAATCTTTCCAGCTGCAAGAGAAACAACAGTCCGACGTGAAGACGAGGTGCTGACGTGCGGCAGCAGATGCCCGGGGTGACGGCGCTCACGTGTTTTTTTCTGACGACGTCCCGGCCACCAGCTCGTAGATTTGTCTCTCTGTGGTGCTGATGACGTAAAGCGCTTTGTTGTCTGTGGACACACAGTCAGTGTTACCGGGGCGACGGTCCGGTGCGTTCCAGCCGTCGTGGGCGCGGCTGCGGCCTCACCTGTAGCTACTGGCCGGACCAGCAGCGAGTCCAGCTTCACCAGCGGGCTGAAGGACGTCTTACTGTCTCCGCTGCCGCCTCCGCCTCCGCCCAGCCAGCGGGACGGATAGCGCAGCTGCAGCCGCTCGTCCGGGCCCCTCTGCAGCAGCACCAGGCAGTCTGAGAGCAGCAGCGCCTGGATCTCTGATGGTGGGGGGGCATAAGAACACAACATTTTTAATCATTCAATCGTCAAACTCATCTGTGACACAGGGAAAGCATCTCTCTGATCATTTGGCGCGCTTTTATTCTGAAATCAAACATCCGACTGTGCTGCTGTTGGCTGAGAGGATCTCATGTCAGCAGAATGTTCCGACATCACTTCAACAGGTGGATATGACTGACCGAGCTGCTTGTCTTTGCTGACTTTCCAGATGAGCGGACCCTCATGAATCATCTTCTTGGTGCTGAGGTCCAGACTCTGAGAGACAGACGACACGTCAGGGTCATCTCACTTCACTGCGATATGGAAGCAGAGAAATACAAACCTTGAACTGAGGACCAGCGTCCAGCCTGCGCTGATACTGGCCGAGGCGTTGCCGGTGTTCCGTTTCCCTGACGACCTCGTTGACGGCCTGCAGGATCCCTCTGCAGCACGCCTGTGCGCGGTGGAGCGACGGCAGGTCCCCAGAGCCGGCTGGAGGAGAAGCAGAGAACACAGAGTCACACGCGTTCCCCTGCTGCTGCGCCGGACGTCGCCGACCCCTCACCTTCGGTGTGTTTGATGATGTTGTCCAGCAGCAGGGGGTACTTGGTGAGTCGCTGCATCTCTGACACCAGCAGGTCTCGGAGCTGCAGCCTGCGACAGTGAGGACTCGACTCGCACTCCTGAGCGGGAGACAGCGGAGGAAGCGTCAGCCAGGTGGCGCTCGTGTCAGCCGCGCTGCGCGACGTCGCCGACGTACCTGGATGATGTGAGCGAACCGAGGGTCTTTGCGTTGTTTGTTCTTGATGAGCTCCAATGCCTGAGACTGCTGGCTGCACAGCTGCGACGCCTGCTCTTGGAACTCGTCGCCAGCGGCGCCCTCGAACTACAAAGACATACATCTGTTCACGCGACAGCAGCAGTGCAGACGAGGTGTCGAAACGCTGCTCGTTTGTTCTCACCCTCGCCAGCATCACGTCCCCGATGTCCTGGACGATGTGAGATTCCCGTCGCTTCTTCATCACCTCACACAAGCTGGCTGCAAAGACACAGATGTGGATGGCACCTCATTGCAACTGGAGAGCACAGGGAGGGGACGCAGCTCCGTGGGTTTCATTCGGTAAGTTAATAAAGGTCGGATCCGCTCACAACGATCCCCACGCGACATATTGTAGTGTCGTCCCGTTGGCAAACGATTCAAACTGAACCGAATCACTCAGTTGAAAAGATTCATTCATTTCACAGTTCCGCTGTTAACTTTTTGCTTCACTTACTAATATTTACCCAGCAACAAGCAGCCTGAAATACATGTTGACTCAAGTCACACGTACTTTTATTGAGCAAACAGTCACTGAGGGAGGAAGAGACAGCGACACACACTGAACAGAAGTCTAACGTCATCACACACACTGATCTACAGCCACTGAAAGGCTCCGTCTAACATGTCGTAGGTGTACGTCGGATGGGACACTGACCATGGAGTTCGTAGACTTGGGGCAGGTTGGGGAAGATGCAGGCCAGTTCGTCCGAGTTCAGCACAGACCTCATCTTCTGGAAGAAAACCTGGTCCAGAACCCTCAAGGTCCTCAGGTGCGACGCCTCGGTGGTGAACAGCTCTGTGGTACGACAGAGGGGAGGGTCAGGTGAGTTCAGCCTTCCTCATCGCTTCCGGAAACATCCGAACAAACCGTAGCTCGCACCGTATATGACGGCCTGCCGGTCCACCTCCCTGGGGCTGAGCGTGGCCATGAGCTGCAGAGGCACCGTCTCCTGCCAGTTCTGTCCGTCGCACACGTCCTCCTCCATCGGTACGGCGTCCGGCAGCAGGGCCAGCGGCGAGTCCATGCTCCTGTCACATGAGTCAGCAGAAGACGCAAAAGTGATGCGCTGTGCTTCCTCTGAACCCACCCGTCCGTCCGTCCGTCGTCTGAGGGGAGGAGATGAGAGGACGCGGTGACTCACCTGCGTAGAGAGCGAGGTGTGTATGGGGGGGTCGGGTTCTCCAGCGACCTGAGTTGAAGAGGAAGTGGAGACAAGTGATGGGACACCTGCTCTGCAAACACCGTGTTCTCACTCTGAGGAACGGTTCCCAGTGGATAGTTACCGCGCCGAGCTGCTGGAGGCAGATGATGAGGCGCTGTGCTGCAGCGGCCTCAGGCCCGGCCCCTCCCTCTCCTCCCCGCTGTCCTCCATGTCCACATCGCTGCGGGAGCGTGGAACGGACTCGGTTCCTGAGGTGACGCCCCGCCGCCGGCCTTCCCCCTGAGCCTTCAGCGACTCGCTCCGTGCCAGACGTACCGAGACGGTCGGGCTGAGCGGAGAGAGGACAGCAGGTGAGCAACACTGTCACCCGGAGGTGAAACAGGGCACCGACGGGCCGTACCTGTCCATGCCGTCCTCTCCCAGACTGCTGGACGACAGCCGCTGGGGGTCGGCGGGGTCGCCCCCGTCTTCTCCTGTCTCTGTGTTGTTCTCAAACTGCTGGATGATGTTCCTCACACTGCCTGGACGGACTGCCCGCACGCACACACACGCACACACACATGCGCACACACACACACACACAAACAGAGTTAACTGCTGTAGATGGTGGAGACAGGAAACATGTGATGAGGTGAACAAACGGAACAGAATCTGAGACAAATGTGGGAGAACTTAAATGAAAAAGGGTCTGTACCTTCGGTGGGGGACAACGGGACATGGAATGCTACAAGTGCAAAATGAACCAAACAGAAACAATGGATCAGAACCACAGACGACACGATGGGCGCTCCATGACTCAATAAACACCAACAGATCGAAACACAATCACACTGGAAGAAACAGACTGATGTTTGTCCTCACTGGACTGAGACGTGCTCCGAGGTTTGCCGATGTACTTCAGGATGGGATTTCTCTTCTTGTCCTCTCCATCCTTCTCCTTCTTCGCACCACTCAGCTGCAATTCACACTTTGTGTTTACTCAACAGAAAGAGGCTTAAAAACAAAGAAACTATGAACAAGATATTAGTGATTTATTGTGACATTTCTCCTTGTAATTTGAATTACAAATAAAAACGAGTCGTTCATTGCTGCACAGTAACAGGATCAGGATTTGCTCGCGTCCACAGAAACGTTTACCTTTTTTGTCTTTAAGAAAGCCAGCCACTTCTCCTTCTCTGTGCTCAGACCAGGAAAAACCTTTGAATCTCGGAGTTTGATTCCCGAGTGACGCAGATACAGGAGCACAGCTGACGCCAGAGGGGAGCTGAAGGGGGTGAACGGATGAAAGAGGGTGAACACAGGAGTTTCCAGCCGTCGTTGCTGACTAATCGTTATTCACCTTCTGTCCTCTTCGTGCTTCGACCTGCAGCCGCAACAGGAGAAGAGACAGAACGTCTGTTAGCTCCACAACGTCCAAAGACACATCCAGTGTGATTGGTCCACATGAACTCAACTTTCACTGAGCAGAGTCATGTGACAGAAATCCAGCCGTGTGTAAAAGGAGTACATGTCATGTGGTTTCCGACGTCTTAACGACCTTTGTTATGAAACCTTGATGAGCCTTCTGTTGCTGCTGTAATAATGTTTTATTGGGCTCCAAACATCTGATCCTGTTGCTCGGCAACGTAGTCCCCTCCTCTGACCGTGTGTGCGTGTGTCTGAGAACACTGACTTCATAACATGTTTGAACAAACAGAAGGCAGAAGCAGGTGAGCAGAGCGCAGCAGGAAGGAAACGTTAGGTCTGAGGACTGGGATGTAGAAATCTTTTGTCCGTGTGTGTGTGTGTGTGTGTGTGTGTTCCTGACAACAACTGTAAAAAGAAAACCGCTTTTGTTTTGAACACTCAGCCCACCCTGGTTACTAACGGTCGAGCACTCACAGGATCTCCCAGAGAGCGGTGACCTGTCTGTCCACCGCTTGCCTCTCTTTGGCCGGGTCTCCGTCCAGCTGCAGCAGGTCTCCCTCTCCAAACAGCGATCCGAGGCCGATCATCTGCTTGTTCCTGTCGGAGCGGCAAACACCAGCTGAGCAGGCCCACACACACACTCGAGGATGCATCGTGGAGGATGCAGCGGTGGTCGATTCAGACAAACAACCTGTAGTCCTGAATCTGGTCCTGAATGTCCGGCAGCACCTGCTGCTGTAGCTCAGACAGAGGTCCTCTGATGTCCTCCTGGGCCTGGAGTCGACTCTCTGAAGGGACAGTGGACATGTGTGTGTCTGTCTCTGCACCGATGTATCAGCTGATTTTCCTGGTACATGTGCATTTATCTCAGGAGTGTGTGAGGAATCTTACCAATATCTGACAGATATTCCTCTCGTACTTTGACTTTCAGGGGCTGGAGGAGGACAAAAGGATGCTTCAGACACTGTGTGTGTTTTACAGATGGAATCATCTTTGTGGGTACATACAGCGTCTGGGTCCAGAAAATGTGAGCAGATCTGAGGTGCGAGCGAGCGGGCATCTTTAGGGCTGGAACCCAGGTACGCCTCCACAGACAGGTAAAACAGCTGGGCGGGGGGGCGTTGAGCAGAGTCAGACTAAAGTTCTTTCTCTCAAGTTGTGAAAGTGAAACGGAGGCAGGCTGACCAGAGGGTTGGGGTCCAGGAGCTGAGTGAACACGTATCTCATGAACACGGTCATGTGCGCTGGGCGTGACTTCAGCAGCTCGATGTCCTGGAAGGGGCCGTCCATCTGACAGAGACACAGACAGGACTTAGAGCACAGATGAGAGATGAGGCCGCGTGAAGACCGTCTCACCTCGTTGAACGCGTAGCCATCGCCGTCTTCATCCTCCTCCTCCGGGCCAATGATCTGCGCCTTTACACCCTGCGTGCACACACAGATTTCAAGACTTAGGTGTCTCTCACACCAGCAGGGAGTCCACACACACACGTGGACGTATTGTACATGAGGTGATGAGACGCGGATGAGAGCGCGTGCTGCTTTCACTGTGCTGATACAAAGACAAACAGTTACCTGCTGCTTCCAGAACAAAGATTTGACTTGTTTCCAGTTGGTTCTAGACGTTCCAGAGGATTCTACCTGGTCAATCTGATAACGGTTCAGACCGTCGCTAACGTTCGGACCAATCGGCTGGTGACGGGTACCCACGTGGGGCGTGTCTGTGGCTGGGTGACATGTCCAGCTACAGACACGCTAACAAACATGCTAACTGTTGGACGGAGGATGCTGATGAATCCTTTAGAGCAACTGTGTCCTCATATTAGCATGAAATGCGATGCTAACAAAACAACAATGAAAAACACCAGAGTGCGTGCTGAAGATATTTTGGAGAGTGGAGTTCTCCGGTGGTTGCGCTGTTCTGCTTTGCACGTCTGTTGCTGGAACATTCCCTTGCAAGTGGATGCACACTGCAAGATGTTGTGGCTGGAATCTTTGGTCTGGACTTGAATACCCGCTCCTCTCTGAGTATTCATTTCTTTTTGGACTGAAATACATTTTGGCCAACGGCTTCCTCAGACGTCAGTTCAAACAGTGAAAGAGAGGACGTGACAGCAGCAGCGTGTGGTTCGAAACGGGTCCTCGGCGACCTCATGTCACAGAATAACTCCAAGCTGGTTAAAGACACGACCGCGGACATTTTAAACGTGTGTCCATCTCACCGAGTCAGACAGGGTGTGTGTGTCGGAGCTCTGCCGGCGGTGCAGTGGGGTCCTGAAGAGGGATGATGGGGAGGATTGGGGACTCTCAAACGCCTGGGGAGGAGGGGAGGAGGAGGAGGGGGGGGTCGGACCATCACAGACACGCACGGACAATCTCACCAGCCTCTGAAAGCACCTGTCCTACCTCCACATCTCCTTCACTGGAGTCCATCGACAGACGCCCTGCAGAGGAGAACCAGAGTTTCAGTGTGTGAGAACGTCTGCTGCTGCAAAGTGCTGCTCACACCGAGGAGGACACACACCTTCTCCTGCTTTGACATAGGCAGCGACAGATTCGGACCGCGTTCCCTCCTGCAGGACAACAAATGGGTTACTCTTCAACACTTTAACCGACGAATCCTAAAAAGAAAACAAGGTGTAGCAGCTGCGAGCAAACAAATCTGTGTCCTCTCAGCAGCATGTTTGGGTTTGTGTCAGTGAGGAACAACAGACGCGTCTCCTCACCACGTCTTGCTGAATCTTGACCCTGACTTGGTGAGCTCTTCTCTTGGCACTTTCGATCCGCTCCTCCAGAGACGGTGACGGGTTCCTCAGCTGCTCCTCCAACAGGTCCTGAGAAACAGTCACCTCCGTTAGATTCTACCGTGAATATTACTTATTAGCATGCGTGCGTACGTACCTGCAGTTCGGATTCTTCTTGCTCAAGCATTTTCCTGAGTATCTGAGTGGCGTGTTTCTGTACTTCTGGGTCCTAAAAATGATTCAGGACATTAATAATGTGTCTCAGATGTTGGCAGGAAGAATGAAACATGTAAAGTCTCTACATATCTGAACGTTAAAACATTTGAAAAATCCTCGGTGACAAGAAACGTCCTCGGCCCACCTGCAGCGGTTTGGGTCCAGTGATTCTTTGGGAGGGGGTGCTGCTCAGAGCGGAGAGTGAAGGTGCAGTGGGAGGGGGCGGAGCTTCCCCGCCCTGCGACGCCCTCTGATTGGGTGAGAGGTCATTGGGTAGGGGCTCCAGGGGCAATGAGGTGGTTGAAGGGGGCGGTCCTTGTAGAGTCAGTGCTACGTACGGTCCAGCTGCGGAAAGGAGACGACGGAGGACCTCAGATTGAAAAAAACGAAAAGTCTGTGTCGATCACACATTCAAAGTAACTTGTGACTGACATTTGATGAGCTTCACCACCTCCTGATGGGACATGGAGGACACCAGCAGGCCGTTCACCTGGGACAAAAGACGACGAGCGGAGAAGAAACTGAGCAAACAGGAAGATGCTTCTAATGCAGATGTGTCAAACCATTAACAACCTTTATGATTCGGTCTCCTTCTTGGACCCCGGCTTTGACCGCAGCACCGCCTGAAAGACGAGCACAGGTGTTAGCGTTAAAAGACGTCTGGCAGAACGTTAAAGCTTCTTTCTAAGTCTGTTTCTCTTCTTGTCTCACCGGGTCGCACATTCTGCACGAGCTTCACTCTCTCGCCGCACACCGTGAAGCCAAATCCCAGCTGGTCCTTCTGGACGACCACACATCTCTGGACGAGCCCGGGGCCTGAGAGGAGAAGCCGTGAGGATGTTAGCGGGATGCTGTACGATCCTGAACTGATCTCCAGTCATTGTGGATCATACCTGTGCTCTCTGAGGAGATGTCAGTCGGCAGCTCCCTCTGTTGGCCGGTGGAGGATTTACGCTCCGAGTCCCCGATGGTCAGACTGCTGAGCCTGGGTCAAAGTGTCGAGAGACAGAGAAGGTGAGCACGACGACATCGTACGAAACAGTCAAACACTCTGTGAGGGCTGGTGGCAGTAGGAAAAGAGAGATAGGAGTTCAGGCAGGAGAAGAGGGTGGCGACTTAAGGGCAGCACACTGGGGGGAGGAAGAGGGAGAAGGAGTACGAACATGACAGGCAGCGAGAACGCAGTCGACAGGAAAACTCACCAAGCAGCAAAAGGACTGAAAGCGAGGCATGACAGATAAGGAGACATGGAGAAAAAGAGAGAAGAATTTCAGAGGAATCGTGAAGAAAAGGAGCACAGAGCGACCGCGAGGAGGAAACGGAGCGACGTTCACATCTTCACAGCATCATTTCTGCTCCGACTGACTGTAAACACCCGCGGGAACGTTCATGTTCAATCTACGTGTGAGCTGTCATGTTTTTTAGACGGGTTTGTTTTTTTGTTTTTGTTGTCTCCCTGCTGACAACAGACACCACCTGTCAGAGAGCTTTGCTGCTTCATCGGTAACATCTGACAGGAAACCTGTCCTACCTGGACAGGTGGGTGCATGGCTGCTCTGTTGTCCAATACAGGAAGCAGTCAGCAGAAGAACAGACACATCAGACAGCGATGACTGATGTTAAGACTCAACTGAGACGTTGCACAAGCTTTGATTTTCAGTGACTTCCAGAGGGGGGGTTATCAGCTCTGTCAAAACCCTGCTGGACTCGTTTTTCCAGAGGACAGACTGGACCTCCATCAGATAAAGACTGAAGGTTCATTTGCACTTTAGAACCAGGCAATCAGACGGGTCATCAGTCACAGACGCTACCTGTCGAGTGTAGATGTGGGCTGGCGGAGGCTCATGTCTGCAGCCCGCTTCCTGGTGCAGGTACAGCGCTGTCAGTGGACCACGTTCATCCACATCTTCTTTGTCCTTCCTCATCAGTTTTAAGTCCACATCCTGATGCTTGTGCTTGGGTCAGATCTCAAAGCCTATGTGCATCAGCTCGCCAGAAGCTGGATCAGTTCAGAGGATGTTCCTCCATGTTCCCATCCACCCCAGTCAGGTGTCAGTGGGCTCTGAAGGGGAAGTGTTTACTTCTCACGGTTACATTTGCTTTAAAACTGTCAGTGTGGTTTAGCTGTGGTGAAACATGGCCAATCGAGCATTAATACGTGTCTGATGCGTGTATGGGAGGTCAAAGCATGTCGTGTTGTTTATGAGGCTTCCAGTAAATAAATAATTCAACAACATCACTGTTGTGTTTGCATAGGTCAGGCTACAATCCATGCAAAACAACGCACCATGTGTTTGCTAATGCCACCGACAACAGCATACAAACTAACCTAACCAAATCCAGCAGCTGGAAAGTTACATGCTAACAGTCAACAAACACATCAGGTTAGCGCAGGGTGCGCATACCTGGCTAACGAGCTAGCAAGCTAGCGGGCTCACTCGCAGGTCTCCGGCATTCGCAGTTTCTGTCGTTGTTTTTCCAGAAAACAAACATTCAGTGCGTGTGACATGTGGTTTACACTGTCAGTAGTGGTGTATTTAACTGATGGGCTAACAGATGATCACAGCCATACGGACCGGCCTCCTTCGTCTGGTTAGCGTTAGCTCATTCCCGTTAGCTCTGCGGAAGGGCCGCTGTCGATCCGCGGCATCACGTCGGCGCTGAGGCCGTGCAAGGCGCGCTCTACCCGGCTTCCCTCTGACAAGTCAGCGCTGGCGCTAGTCAGCCAGCCAGCTAGCTAGATAACCGAGGGTGGCAGGGACATGAAAGTCCAACAGGAGTCCCGCTGTTTTCCGGTCAAACAACGGACGAGTCAGGCATCCGTCCAGCAAAGATCCGGCTCAGTAAATCCAGTTAGATCGTGCAAATCCAAAACACCGAAGCTGCATGTTAGCCAACGAGCTAGAAGGCAAGTAGGTTCCAGAGGATGTCAGATCTTCCCTTCAGCTCGAGTGTTCCAATAAAGGCGTTCCTCTCACTCGTGCGGTGGCATTGGTCAATAGTCACAGTCTTCTTATAATTTCCCATTTAAGTCCATGTGATCACAGTAAATAGAGTTGTTGCCCTGTTGTCCGGGCTGAGGATCCACCATCATGTCCTCAAAGATCACACACAAACAAATTGGGCACAGCGGCGCCCTCATCCGGCCAAACAGTGGTACTGTCTCACAGGAACATTATTATTATTATTGTTATTGTTATTTTTATTATTATTACTATTATTGATTCATCAGGGGCGATTCCTAATTGATTATCTGATACCTAATTGATTATGTTTTTGGATACGGTTTTGTTAGTTTGACCCTACATAGTGTAGTTGCAGGGGGCGTTGGTCCCCCCACTGTGCCAACCCTCCACTCTAAATATGCTAGATACGGCCCTAGAGAAGATGTCAATGATTGATTATCTTCAGACGGTCGTGGAATTCACTGACCGTGTGTAAGTGGTATTTTTAAACGGATGAGATGCGGAGGTGGAGGTGGATAGGGATGATGATGGTGATGGGAGGAGGTTTTTACCAAACATGGCCCGGTCGGTTGGAGGCGTGGAGCTCGGTGCTGGATGGGAGAGGGGATGTTCCGCCTTGTCCGGTGGGTTCAGCGGCTCCGACGCCACTGAAGGAGCAAAGAAAACCAACAAGTTGATTTTCTGAAATCCACCTTCAGGTTAGAATTCTTCTCGGAAGTGGAGTTGGTAAGTTTTTGTTGTGGCAGAAATGACGCGACCGCTGCGGAATGTTAGCGATGTGAAGCGGAAACACTTCAGACCCAGGATCAGTCTGTTTTAGTCATGGGGATTCATCAACAGCTGTCAGCAGGAAAGTGACCGTTATAAATCCTTTGTGGCTTTAAAACCTCTGAGATGTTTGTGTTGAGTTTCTATGGCTGGAGACATGCGAGGGAAGTTCGAACTAATTTCTGCTTATTAATGATGAATATCAGTTGTTTATTCTGCGCCGGTCTTCCCTCTTTGTTTGTTTACTTAGAACCAAAGGTTTGACTGATTTGAAAACATTCAGAAAACATCAGGCGGGTTTCCTGTCTGCAGGGAGGGAACATGATGTTTGTGTGAAGGATTCCCAGAAGAAACCTGAAGACGACAGCAACTTTTCTGTTGATTTCAGAATTTCAGACTTTGTTCTGACAGAGCAGTGCTCGTGGGGTCTGCAGGGTGTGTGAACGTGCAGTTTACTCATCAGAGCTGCTTCCTGTCTCTACAGAAACAGGAAGTGTGACGTTATTAGCAGAGTCGAATGAAGTTTCCTCAGGAGAATGAGCGACGTCTGGACCTGTAATAACAGCAGTTACTCCCCTTCAGAATCAAACATCCTGCCACCCCCCAACGCCCCCTCCAGGCACACACACACACACACACACACACACACACACACACACACACAGTGGTGTGAACAACACCCTCCACTTGTTTCCCATCAGTCTTTGTCGTCTTCCTGCAGAATATGTGACGAGGGCACAGCACTGGACTCCATATTCACCAACCTGCAGACGTCCCGTTGAGCTCCCGATATCCCATCATGCCCCTGGTTGTGTTTCACACCTCCCGACTGCTGTGGGTGCGTGTCGCCGCCCTGCTGTTCACCTGTGTGGCGTTCAGCGTCGCAGCACATGGAGCGGAAATATCCGGTGCCAGCATGGGCGACTGGTGCATCTTCTGCTGGGCGTTCAGCTTCGCCTGCACGCTGTTGGTCCTGCTGGTGGAGCAGTTTGGCCTCCAGGCCCGAGCCCCCGTGTCCTGGTCCAACTTCCCCATCACCGTCGCCTGCTATGCTGCCCTCCTCTGCCTCTCAGCCTCGGTCATCTTCCCACTCTATTTCCTTAAGAACCAGAGTGCCGATGGTAGGGTTCGGGACCATCGCATCGCCTCCACCGTCTTCTCCTGCCTGGCGGCGGTGGCCTACATGGGGGAGGTGAGCCTGTCAAAAGCACGTCCAGGAGAGGTGGCCGGTTACATGGCGACCGCGCCTGGCCTTCTGAAGGTGTGCCAGACCTCCATAGCCTGCGTCATCTTCATCCTGGTCAGTGATCCGGTGTCGTACAACCATCACGCCGCGCTCAAGTGGTGCATGGCGGTGTACTGCATCTGCTTCATCCTCTCCATGGCTGTGGTGGTGCTGTGCGTCGGCGAGTTCACCGGCTGGCTCCCAATCCCGTTCTCCAAGTTCCTGTCGGCGTACGGGCTTCTGGCGGTCGTCATGTACCTGACGGCGACCATCATCTGGCCCGTGTTCCAGTTTGACGAGCAGTACCGTGATAGAGGTCGTCCAACAGCGAAACTGATCGCTGTGGCAGTGCTCACCGCCTTCAACTTCCTGCTCTACCTGGCCGACCTGGCCTACACTGCCAGACTAGTGTTTGTCAGTGCGTGACAGGAAAGGGATGAATGAGATACATCTTGTACTCTGTTTTACTTTTATTGTTTAAGCTGATGCACATGTGTAAATAAAAACAGATTCAGTGTCACAGAAAACTGTCAGTATTTTATCAAATCATCAAATCATATTTAACACAGTTAAAACTAGAAAACGATGTTGGAGCCAATGGAATAATCTCTTAATAGATACAGTAAAAGAAAAGTTCTCTATCCTCACATGTTCTAAATGTTTTTGAAAGAAAATCAAAAGTGGGGAAATGTTTTGTTTTTTGTTTGTAAAACTGGTTAAATGGTCAAGTAGATGTTTTTTGTTCCAGCTTCCATCTCCAGTGTGTAGGAGAGGAAGTCCCACTGCAGGCGTGGGAAGCTGCAGTACTTAAACGGTAACAGCAGGTGGCAGCATCCGCCACCTGGAGCACGTGTCTGCTAACCGTAAAGGAAGAAGAATTGGACCAATCACAGCTGCGGACCCATCCAGGCTTGCTGTCAATTGAATTATCACGTGGGGAGCGAGAAAACAAACGTTGATTGAGAAGAAAAAAACCAATAATGGACAGCTCTGAAAAAACATTCCATTCTCCTCCTCACCCACTGTCAGCTTTCTCTTTCATCGCTCTGCCAATGTGAACAACCGGGAAAAGCTCAATTTAACCAGGTTACGCCACCTGACGAACTAGCTAGCTTACAGGTACCACGGCTAACATGCTGACTATTACCTGCTACCTGACTTTTTTTTAAAAATGATTCATCACATGTTTGCAGTCAAAGTCGGAACCACTTTCCGACGAGCCAATGATGACCGGAAATAGAAGTAAGTACAACGAAAATATGCTTATTGGTTAGATGAACTCGAGACCGGAAGTGATGTCAAGTTTTATTTGTTTCACGCCAAATCACGAAGTTGTTTTTCAACGTAAAATTTCTGAAGTGTTGCAGCACGACTTTAACATGACCCCGATGAACAAACCTGTTCTTACACATTTAATTCACTGAGTTTTTTTAGCAAACCTGGAAAACACAGTTTTTTAAAGGAGTCTAGACCGCAGCAAATACAGTCACAAAAACAGCACAAAGATGAAATTCACCAGCAGCTTATTAATTCAACAGTATCGTGGAGTCCTCAGTGGAAGGAACGACGGCCGTTCAGCAAAGTCGACAAAAGCCCAGTTCAGTTTGGACAAAACGCGACAAATGATCAGAAAAACCCAAACGGACAGAATTGGAGCTCTGTCACACACACATTCCGCCTAATTTCGGGGGACGATTAAGGCTCAGTCATGTGACCTGCGGGTCAGCCAGACGGAGCTGGCGTTCACAGGCCTTCGGGGGCCATATAAGGTCGACCTGCTGCCGCCCAGTCTCCTCCCGTGTCACCATTTAAGGCCAAACAGGCTCCACGTCTGACATCTCCAGGGAAACTGACCACAGATCAAACTGCAGCAGCCGCCGTGTGGAGACCACTGTTTCTTTCAGGTTACATCTTCCACACACAGGTGAGTTTTGTCTTGTTTTTTTGTTTTTCTCCCCAGAAGCTTAGCCCATGAAATCCGTCCGATCTGAGTTCACCCTTTAACCCCGATGATGTCCGCAGTGATCGTTCATGCTAGCATACTTTGGAGTACTGTAACTACACGACTCTTTGCGCTATCAGCAAAAGTCAAGTGATTCCTGAAAGTTGAGAACAGCCACGTTGCTGTCATTACGGTAATCCTCTTTGCCCATTCCCATTCCTAGAGGCTGGTGAGTCATTACCGTAATGACAGCAATTTGAATGTGCAACTTTTCAGCTTCTTGGAAGCGATGGATGTTGTCTCCTCCTTCTAGCTCCTTCCTCACACCAGGTAGAGGAACCCAGTGACACTTCTCTGCCTTCAGGAACTGTTGGATGTTGTGTCGTGTAAATACGGTGCTCCACAGAATGCTAGCGCTAATGTATCGGCAGCGATACTGTCGTGTTAAAGGGTTAATGACTCACTGAACCAATAAAATCTGGCCCAGTGTGAGTTGATGTCGACACAGGTAACACACCCACTGCGTGTTCCAGCAGGTTTGACTGATCAATGGGGAGAGAGGGGGAGAGAGGGGGAGAGAGAGGGAGAGAGAGGGAGAGAGAGGGTGGGTGGGGTGGGCGGGGCAAAGAAGAGGAGGATAATTCAACTTCTACATCATCTTGAGGATTCCTTCTCTGCTCACGCTCCCATTCTGTCTCCTGGGTGTCGCAGCTCGGTGAGTCTTTCTTTTCTTACCATTATGACTTGCGGTGCCCCTGGGTCACAGCATCGACTCCATCCGTTGGTCTCGTACCTGCTGCTGTGTTTCATCAGTGCATCTGTTTGCTGTCACAGTCAGTGGCCGGGATTCATTGAAACGTGAGCAGCAGACCAGTTTGTGCAGCTCGAGCGGTCACACTCAAAGAAGTCTGAGTCTTTAGTGCTTGAACTTTCCAGAAATCCGAACTTTTTCTCTTCTTCTTCTTCTTCTTCTTATTGTTATTTGTCTTATTATTATTGTTATTTGTCTTCTTCTTCTTCGTCTTCCTCTTGTTCCCCTGTTGCTGGTTTTAACTTTGATTTCTTGTTGTTTTTTTCTGTCTCTAACCACCCGACACACCATTCAAACTGCATTGACTCAAAAGGTGTGTTTGTATGTTCTGTGACTCACACACCAACTAAAACACTCCTGTTCCACCCCCCCCCACACACACACACACACACAGCTTGCAAACTGAACTGAACAGCAGCACTGCTCTTTCCGCTCGTGTCTGGTCTCGTTGTTGAGGAATTGAAGAGACTTGGTCAAAACCTGTTCAACTTGCGACACACACACACACACACACACACACACACACACACACACACACACACACACACTCCCACACATTTTCCTGTACACACCTGAACTGTCAGAGGTGCCAAAGACAACATGAAGTTTTCTGCAGAAATGTGGCAACATCAGAAACCAGAGTTTGAGTGAATCTCTGGCCTCAGTTGAAGAACGACTCGTCTTTTTTCGCCGTCTGTGACTCAGCAGGAAACTCGATGGCCCACAGCAACAACTCCTCCGAGGTCAACCTGAAGACTGAGAGCATCGTGGACAATGCCGCCGCCACGGCGATGGGAGCCTTCATCCTCAGCCTCGTCTTCCTCCTGGGCGTCCCCGGAAACCTCTTCATCATCTGGAGCGTCCTGGCGCGAGCGCGGAAGCAGACCATCACTACGCTCCTCATCCTCAACCTGGCCATCGCCGACGGCTCCCTGATGGCCCTGACGCCCTTCTTCATCAGCTACCTGGTGCTGAAGGACTGGGTGTTTGGGAACGTCATGTGTAAGATCCTCTTCTACCTGTGCCTGGTCAACATGTACGCCTCCATCCAGCTCATCATGCTCATGAGCCTCTACCGGCTGGTGGCCGTGCTGTGGCCGCAGCGCATCAGCGCCATCACGGGCCGCAGGACGGTGCTGCGGCTGCTGGCGGTGGTGTGGGGGCTGGTGATGGTGGCGTCGGTTCCTGCCATGATCTTCAGACAAGTCAAGCACGTGGGGGGTCGAAGGGTGTGCGACTCGTTCCATGACGCCGACAGCCACGTGAGTGTCTCCGTACGGACGTAGACCATAGAACGATGACACAACAGACACACACACACACACACACACCACAGCAGACGCAGACTGTGAAAGACAACCGACACAGATCGACTGTCTTCAGGCTCATTAAAACACCAAACCAAAATCTAGAAAAGCCCTCGTGGAGCTCCGACCCCCTCCAGCTGATCTCCAGCCGACATCATCGTCCTCCAGTCAGTGGTCTCCTCTGATAAATTCACTCATCATCAACAGGACTTTGTCTCAAATAGAATTAGACACCCTGTTACACAAACCATGACCTCTGACCTCTAGTTGTTCTTTTTTATATCAATAGTAAAACGTCCCTGGGTGGGCTCCAACCCCCGACCTTTGTGTTAACAGACAGACCCACTAACCACTGGACCACAGAGACAGTCCACTGCTGTTGTCGTGGAGTTCTAGACACAGATGGTGAAAATGAGGACGAATTCCTGGATCCAGAAGGTTCTAGAACACATTTCACCAACATTTCATCATCTGGTCCTGGTCCATCAGCAGTAGTTACTGAACATTTCATTAGAACACGTTCACAACCTCAAACCCTCGGAACACCGGGAGGATGAGCAGCATCAGTGACGGTTCTCTGTCTCCGTCTTCTGAAAGCGACCGTCGTAGTTGGGTCTGTAGTAGTTTGTAGTTTGCAGTCGTGTGTGTGATGGGAGGTGCTGAGCTGACGCGTCGGTTGGCCGTCGCCTGATGTCACCTCTCCAGAAACAGACCTACAGGTCACACTCAAACTCACACACTTCTGTGTTCGCCGAAAAAACATAAACGACCAAAAGATGGTTTTTGAAACTGTGAAGGGAAAATGATGGCGGCTCAACGCGGAGCCACGAGACAGACAGCTGCAGCGGTCGAACTAGGGCTTAACAGCCAGCAGGGGGCGTCAGCAGCCGCCCTGCCAACGTCCTGTGTGTGCTCCTCAGACCGTCCTCCAGTACATGCTGGAGGTGGTGTTGGGCTTCCTGATTCCCTACGCCGTCATCGTCGTCAGCTACATCTGCATCCTGCGCCGCATCCGACAGACCAAGTTCCGCCGCCGCATCCGCAGCGAGAAGCTCATCCTGGCCATCGTGGTGACCTTCTGCCTCTTCTGGCTGCCGTACCACGTCGTCAACATGGTGCAGGTACGTCCACCGCGTCAGAGCGCGTTGACGGGCAGAGGACACACACACACACACACACACACACCACCTGCTCTGTTCTCCATCCTCAGGTGACGTGGGCTTTGTGTCCGGAGGGTTCGTCGAAAACAACGTGAGTTTGTGTTCGTTCAACTCATGAGGGAAATTCACATGTTACAGCAGCTGAAGAGCAAAGGAGCGCAGAGATTACCAGCAAATGTAAAACCTCTTCACAGAGGGACTACGGCTGAATGAACATACTACTACTACGTCTACTATATTCATAGATTAACGGTGCAATGTGTAACATTTCTGCATTGATTTGTTGATACGTTGATACGAATCTGAATTTATCTGTTTATCTGAACGGGAGGAGACACAAACACAGTAACAAACCTGAACTACACATCTGGTTTTGTCTCCAGACTGGCCAAGATTTGGCAACGGAGCCGCGCCGTCACCTCGTCCGTGGCGTTCATCAGCAGCTGCGCCAACCCGGTGCTCTACTTCTTCGCCGGCAAGTCGTACATCCGGCGCGAGGGGCTGGCGTTCATGGCGCGTCTGTTCGAGGGCACCGGCCTGGACTCGGCCACTCGCAAGAGTCGTCAGAACAGCCACAACAGCCGCGACAAGGACAAAGAGGCCGACGGCGTGGCGCTGAAGGACAAAGCGGCCGACTCGGCGACCGACTCGAGGACGTGACTACGCAGCCGGTGGATCCGCAGGACGAGACTGAGATGGTGTCGTCAGAGGAGGGGGAGGAGCTTCTACCAAAAGGAGGGAATGAAGGAAACAACCTCAGGAAAACTGGACACACGTCGTCCGCCGGAACCCAAAAACCACGATACAAATGCTCCACGCCGTCTTCTCCGCAGACGCTTTCTTTTGTATGTGTTTGAAACGACTGAGTGACGTCAACGGACGTTTTCTCCGTAACGTCCTGCGACACGTCCGGCTCGAGAACCGATTGAGTCAGACGGTATGTGGAAAGAGGAAAACGCAGGACGTCTGTGACGCAAGACGACGTCGGGTGTGACGGGGGACGATGACAGACGGCGGGGGAACGAGGGCAGACAGCGGGGGAACGAGGGCAGACACGTGTGTGAGTGTGCTCGTACTTCCTGCGGCCGCCGGGCTTCCCCTCACGTGACCTCTTACTCAACACAGAGCTCAGACGCTGCAAAACAAACGGGTCAGTTGGATGGAGAAGTGGCGGAGACGAACACTGCAGAAGTCAGCGCGCGAAGGTCAGTCACTATTTGACGTCCAAATATTCAGTGGGAGGAAGTTTAGGTAGTCATTTTAAAAAATATAGATGTGTAAATTTAAACGTTGAAATAGAAAAAAAGTAAATAAAAAAAGTAATATTTTGCGATTGTAAACAATAAAAAATCATTTCCAGGAGTTTTCAATTCTCAGTCACATAAAGGGAAAATCAGTTATTAGCATTTAGATCAATTAAAACACTCTGTTGTTGGAAATGAGTGAATCTACATCAACAAACACGAGAGAGTTGGAGGAAATGGAACAAGTTGGAACAGCTGAATACTGCAAATGTTATTTCCTGATGTAAGAAATAAAACACACATTCCAAACCCACTGTTACAAGTTTTCTTCCTGAGTAATAATCAAACACCTTCGGTGGAAAGAGACAAGACACGCTCAGGTAGGTCAGATGTGGTTCCTACAGGAACCCGATCACGACCAAACCATAAACCAGTGAACGTTTCCTGTTTGCTCTGTGAAAGGTTGTGAAAGGATTTCAGATTCTTCTGATGGAGCCCAACACCTCCTCCTCCTCCTCCTCCTCCTCCTGCTCGCTGCCAGCCAGCATCTCTGCCCAGGTGGGCGTGGCCATCCTGACCCTGGCGTTCCTGCTGGGTTTCCCTGGCAACCTGTTTGTGGTTTGGTCGGTGTTCTGCCGTGTGAGGAAGCGCTCGGTGACGTGTCTGTTGGTGCTGAACCTGGCCGTGGCCGACGCCTTCGTGCTGCTCAGCGCTCCTCTTTTCTTGCGGTACCTCGCCGGCGGCCGCGGCTGGGAGTTCGGCTCGGCGGCGTGCAAGCTGGTGCACTACCTGTCCAGTGTGAACATGTACGTGTCCATCTACCTCATCTGCCTCATGAGCCTGGACCGCTGGCTCGCCGTCACCAGGCCCTTCCTGTCCCAGAGGATGCGGACCAAGCGCTCCCTGCTGCTCCTCCTGCTGGCCGTGTGGGGGATGGCGTTCGTCCTGTCGCTGCCGATGCCCTTCTACCGCAGGTGAGTGACCGATCGGCTGGTGACGGGTCCCCACGGGGGCGGGGGTCCGATGCTGTGTGACGTATCAGCTACAAACATGCTAACTGTTCATGCTACAAAAACCACAAAAAATAAAGCACCGGTTGCAGAAATTTTCGGACAAGAAGAGCTGAGTTGTCCGGTGGGTTTGTTGTATTGTTCCGCTTGACGGTACAGGGGAGAGGTCGCAGCTCGGTGCCTCAGTGGGAACTGGACTGTTCCCGGAACGTTCCGTTCGATGATCGATGCCACAATCGGCCAGTAGAGGGTGCTGGAGGTGTCGACCCTTTGACGGTTTGTGAGCCTCCTTCAGGTACGGAGGGTTGTTGGACACAAAGCAAACTTCGGCCTCTAAGACGCGATGCTATTGAACAGATCTCACTTGACTTTTTCTTTTGAGTCACCCTCTGACTTCCGTATCACCCCCCCCCCCCCCCCCCCCCCCCCCCCCACAC
>CAAKHB010000326.1:0-12076 GCA_901007665.1 Aeoliscus strigatus | reverse complement strand
CCTTAGGAACCACATGTTATTATATCAGGCTGAACGGTTTGAGGAAAGAAATTAACTGCAATCTTTCTGCCAGATGTTGCAATTACATTTTCAGATTTATTTATTTATTTCCAAGTCAAGCTGGACGTCCTTGCCTACTGTGTAACAGACATAAAACATGTCATGGAGCATTAACACCGTCCAAACTGCGTCAAATGCTGAACAATCAACCACATTTCAGTGAAAATGTTCGTGTTTCATCACAACATAGTGGGTCGGAAAAAACATGTGCGGTAGTTCTTTAGTCGATAATAATTAGATTGGATTAGAATATCACAAATCTATTCTAAGGTCCCATACAGTCCATCAAATATATCCATAACAAAACAAAGTCAATAATAGATACACACACAGATGAACACATGTTCTTAAATGTTAAATAGTTTAAATCAGCTCCAGGCGTTGTGTTTACGTAAATGGAATAGTTCAAGTGAAATGAAATGGTCAGTAGGTTTGTGGTCGTGGTCAGTCTCTTTGTGTTTATTTGGGTTCTCTCCACGTACTCCGGCTTCCTCCCACCATTAAAAGCATGCTGAGGTTAACCGGTCACTCTAAATCGCCCGTAGGTGTGAATGTGAGTGTGAATGGTTGTCTGTCTGTGGATGTTAACCTGCTCTGGTGCAGGGTGAACGCTGCCGTTGGACAGCCGGGATCGGCGCCGACATACACCAACCCTTAGGAGGAGCAAGCAGAAGATGACCAACAAACAAATAAACGGCAGAACATATAGTAATATTAAAAGAATATGGAAATATACACTTTAATTAGCTATCAGCTTCAATCGAGTGACCTCGGATAAACCGGTTCAGTCCTGTCGGGCAGACGTTTGTCGTGGGCTCAGTTCGGTCAATGTGCACAAACTTGACCTCTCCTCTGAAACGTCTGCGTCTCCAGCGTTCTCCAACCTGCGTAAACTCACTCTTTTGTCAGCGTAAACAAACCAGGGGACACAGGCGTGCACTGCTCAGACTCACTCGTCTGTTTGCCGCTTGTCATCGTTCCCAAACCTGCCGACCCCCTCTGTTTTCTCTGGAGGGCTGGACGAGACGCGCAAACTGCTGCAGGACTGAAGCAGTGCAGCACCTCTGCGCCGTGGTCTGTATTTATTATTCCAACATGTTTGTACGTGTGTGTGTGTCTCGCGGAGCAGCACGGCCTTTGTGGTTTTAGCGTTTCCTGCTTGTTGTTTTATGTGCGCTCCATTAAATGGAGCCACATGTGATCAGCAGAATTCGACACATGCGGCGGAAATATTTGTGTTTGGAAAAGTTGGGGCTCATGCGGTTTGACCCACAGCTGAGGAAATCGATAAACGAATCAATGGAAAGTCGTCTGAACGTGTCTCTGTTCCTCGACGGGTCGACCCTTGCACAACATCCACGGCGTGTGCAGGGTGTTGCCGCGGCTACATGTAACAAGCTGGACGTGACGAGTGTCACGTTCGCCGTGTGAGTCACAGTCTGCGTCTTTCTCCACGCAGCGACCCGAGCGCCACGGCTCAGGAGTGTTTGTCGAGCCCCCACCCTGCAAAAAACATCTGATCCGCTTTCCCACCACTCAGCCGACGGGCCTGAGCCAACATGTTTCAACACACACGCATGTCTGATGTTATTAGTGAACGGCTTCTTACCTGAGTGACTTACACACTGTCAGCTGCAAAAAAAGACGCTTCCAGAACCTTCTTTTCCAAAAACTAGTTGAGAACTTGTGTCTTTAAAAATAGCAATAAATACTATTTATTAGATAATTACACAGGTGACACAGAGCTGCAGTGGTCAGCTGTCGCCTCACAGAGAGAAGGTGCCTGCTCCGAGTCCGGATCTTTCTCTGTGGAGTTTACATGCTCTCACAGTGTCTGTGTGGGTTTTCTCCAGGTACTCCAGCTTCTCCACCGCCAAAAGCATGCTGAGGTTAACTGGTCACTGTATATGGCCCATAGATGTGAATGTGAGTGTGAATGGTTGTCTGTGGCCCTGTGATGAGCTGGCGACTGGTCTAGGTCGTACGCTGACGTTCACCCGTTGACACCGGGGATCCAGACAATAAAGACAATAAATGACCTGTCAGCGCAGGCAGCGTCAGCGTCATCATATGGTCAACTCCATCCGAATAGTGACCAATCAAAGGACGGCACATGACGTCACAGGTTGAGTACCAGCTCGGCTCACATGGAACCTCCATGGAGGTGGTACCAGGTACCATCGCAAAAGAAACGCAAGAAACATGTCCTGAATGTGGAGTGGTTCTCAAACGGAGGTCCCTGGGGTACGAGAAACTGTTGTTTGTCCTGGGAACATTTTGGAGGACTGAGGTGCCGGGGAGGAACACAGGTGAATAAAGATGAACACGGGGGGAGGGAATATTCAGCATTCTGCAGTTAATGTCATGAAGCACATTCAACAGTTTCTTATTGCATTGAATGCCAGACTGAGATGATTAAATACATTTATACTTCCTCCTCTTTCTCCTCTTGTAAAACTGTGCTGGGCAGATGTGATCATTTCTTTTGTCTGTTGATTCTCTGAACTCCTGTTGTTTACATGTTCAACATAAATCAGTCAATGAAGTCATCAACACAGCTGCGTTTGTTTGCACATCGAAATTAAAGAAGGACAAAAAAACCCATTGCATCTTTTTTGTTGTTGTTGCTAACGTGGAATACAGATTCATGAAGATGATCAGGCAGGGCCCCTTGGAAAATGTCCCCTGGCCCCAAGGGCCTGAGAGCCTCTGCTCTGGCTGGTTGGTGCTGTCGGTCCAAGCGTGGTGGGGCTTTTTTTATTTAAGTTTTTATTTATTTGTTCACACTTCCAGCTCAGTTGCATGTAGTTGCAGTGGTGTCTGGTCCAGTACAGAGTAATTCAGGTTAGAAACTGACATCGACAGTGAATTTAGTCACAGCTGAACCATCTCCTCCACTCATGTCCTGTTGTGGTGATTAACGTGTTTTAACGGCTGCACGGCAGCTTGTTAGGAAAACTACTGTTGGTCTTTGATTACGCGCAGCAGACAGGTCAAGAATTTCCTGGAGTTCATTCACAGTCGTAAATCTCAGAAAGCTGCTACATTGTGTGTTTGAATTTCAGATGCTTTATTCTTTTTTATTCTGTTCCAGTTCTACTTCCTGACATGTTCAGCCAATTAACTGTGCAAAAAAAAAAGTTTGAATAACTGCTGACTGCATGAAGCTCTCAGTCTGTCTGTCATCCAACAGCGGCAGACGTCACGTTCCAAACTAAAGGTGATATTTCAGCAGCGGCGCAACCTGACAGGACGACAAATGGAGTTGGATACGTGTGTGATGCAAGTGAAGGGAACTGCAATCACCCTTCAATCAGCCACAAAGGAAGGACGATGCCAAAGTGAGCACATTAAAGTCATTAGCCGGGTTCTCGGGGCAGCGCGTCGACTGTGGCATTTAAAAAGTCATTTCTAATTTCATTGAACATAAAACTTGAGCTGCTGTTTGAACTCCACCCGTTCTTTTTCTCTGTGGTATTTTGGCTTTGTGAAGGATAAAAGCAGCTTGTGAAAATGGATCGGGGGGGAAATGGAGCATTTGGCTCCCGGGAAAAAGAAACACATCATTCAAATCCCCCTCTCCACCCCTCCCCCATTTAACACTCGCCACAACATTCAAGGATCTTTATCGCTGACATTCGCACAAATCACTTTCCTCTTTGGATGCTCAGGAGCTAATGGATGCAAAGTCAAAATATTCCATTGCGGCGAGAAATGAACCAAACCAGCCGTCACTCTGACCTCTGGGGCTTGACACAGCGAGGTGGGCGGGGGGTGACCCGGGTCAGTCAGGGTGGACGTGGATGGTGGGACAGTGGGTGGGAGGTGACTTGAGTCCAGCCCCTCACAGCTGAAGCTGCAGGATGAACTCTTGGAAACCAGTGTGTGGTGGTGTGGACTGGACACAAGAGGATCAACTTCCAACCTGGAGAAACACGGTTTCCTGTCAGGATTCTTACAGTTGGCGCGTCAGATGTTTTACTGCAGAAAGCATTTTTATTACCTCCGCCAGGACGTTCTGTTTTTGCCGGCGTTTATCTGTCAGTTTGTCTGTGAGCTAAATAACTAAAAAGTTCTGAACAGATTTGGATGAAATGTTCAGTAAATGTTGCTAATGGACCAGGACCAGATGATTAAATGTTGGTAGTGTTCTGGAACCATCTGGATCCAGGAATCTGTTGAAGGATTCTTCCTCATTGTCAGATAGGGACATTTTCATCATCTGTGTCTAGAACTCCACAATAGCAGCAGTGGACTGTCACTGTGGACCAGTGGTTAGTGGGTCTGTCTGTTAACACAAAGGTCGGGGGTTGGAGCTCAGGGGTCATGATTTGTGTAACAAGGTGTCTAATCATTTTGAAATAACTATTTGACTATTAGTGACAAAGGCATGTCTAGATGATCAATGAATTTATTACAATGAATAGAAAGAATAGAATAGAATAGAATAGAATAGAATGAATGGACGAGGACGATGATATCGGGGGGAAATGCTCTTTTCAATGGTGGTGGTTTAAATGGTGTTTCTGTCCGTGACGTTGGACTGTACTTTGACTTCAGGAAATATCAAGCTGGTATATTTAGAGGATGATACTTGGTTCAGTGACACCAACAGCTGTGAGCAGCCGACCCGGAGAGGACATTTCACCCTGATCCCTTACTCCTTTCTCCTCCTTTTCCCTTCTACAATGCAGTTTATCCCGTTAGTTGATGCTTTAATCATTCTTCAAATGTTTCTGCTGCTTCATGTCTCTGACTCTCTCCCACAGATTTGGTTCCATCCAATCTGGAATTCCTCTTACTTCTGGACCTGCCGATCCCAGGATGACCCACTCTCCCTCTATGGCCAGGAAGAGAAATCATCTTCAACCTGGAATAATGTTTGTCTGGAGGAAAAAAGTTCAGCTGATCAGAAGAAAATCCAGAGCTCACATTACAACATGTTTTGTGTCTGTTTTTCCAGCATCTGTTATTGGTATATGTTGTATTCACAATGCAGGATTTGTTACAATCTGACACACACACACACACACACACATAGAAAGACACAAGAGGTTGATTTGATTGAAAAGCTGGACAGGAGGTACAGGTCTACAAGAACTTGACAGACTTTGACCTCTGACGATCAGCTGGAGTGGAGGAGAACCTGAGATAGGAACGTATCATGCAGATGATCATGCTGTTTGTGTGAATTCTGGCTGACGGTAGTCGAAGTCATGTCACGCTATCGTCACACTAAAGTCAAAGCATCTGTCAGTTCCATGTTGAAGAGGCTCATGCTGCATGTTTTTATCCTTTAGGAGTCATCCAGTGTGATATAGATGTGTAAGTACACAGATGGGTCTGTGTAACAAGCTGCAGCAGGAGTCAGCACTGTGTGTGTGTGTGTGTGAGTGAGTGCGCAGGTTTAGACACAGCCTTCCAGCTGTGTTGAGCAACATCCCAGAGGTGTATGTGTGTGTGTGTGTGTGTGTGTGTGTGTGTGTGTGTGTTGAGGGGACGATCCCCATGAGGCCCGAGCCGAACGCAGCAGCTGTAGAAACAACACGTCAGCATGTGTCGCTGCAGACGAGTCCGATCTGCTTCCGTTTTCCTGCAAACTTTGTCTGTTCATGTTTTGGCTTCAAACGAATTTCCACCAACGTGCTTCTGGGTGAAGGGAACTCAGCCATTGACGGACCCTCCGCTGCTGACACGTTGTGTTCTGAAACTGTCTGTCCGCTGTCGACAGACGCAAAGTTTCACATGTGTTGGAAACCACACACACGACCGGACCAGGATGGCCCGTCTCAGAGGGGTCAAAGGTCAGCACTTCTCTGAGGAGCTTGTGTCAGACTGGAGACGGAAAAGAGAGGGGACGCATGTGTGTGTGTGTGTGTGTGTGTGTGAGTGTGAGTGTGAGTGTGGGATGACCCTCAGTCGTTGTGTTGACATGTTTCTGTAAAATGAAGTGTGTGTCTGGATGTCGCTGCCTTTTATTCCTCTCTTTGTGTTATTAGCGTTGATTTACATGCTGCTGTCATTCTCCTGAACAAATCCTCCGTTCATTAGTTACAGGGTGGAAGGAAGAACTCCAGTTTTCATTCATGTGTGATGTTATTCTTTACTTCCATCTGTGTTGTAGATTGTTCTTTTATTGGTCTCGTCTCGGTCGACTTGTTACATGAACTCATTTCTTATATTTAGCTGAATTCTTCTTCATCAGTGCGGTGGATGAAAACAGCAGCGCTGCTTCCAAGTGGCTGATTTATTCATGTTAATAAAATACTTACAGCAGCTTTAACAAACAACAGGCTCATAAAACTCAATCAAAAGTCCATTTGACCTTTGTCCCCTGATCGATGACATGAGTGATAAACTGCTGAGAGACGTCTCTGTCAGGACGAGGCAGACAGCTGTTTGTTCCCTTGGAAACCAGCCGAGGCAGAAAGCGGTTTGTGACCCGGGTGTGGTGAACTGTCCTCGGCGACCTCTGGTGAGCTGCTCCTTCCTCAGGAGAAACGTCTGAATGGAATCGGTTCCACATCGACCTCCGACTGCGCCGTCAGATATGGATGACAGTGATCCTGATGAGTTGGGACCGTCCGCGGTCTTTCTAGATCATTCATAAACTGCATTCAACTTTTTAAAACTAGAGAAGCACTCAGAGCTCAGACCTCCACCGATCTGCTCATTTCCACCCAATATCATCGTCCATTCATTGATCTCCTCTAATGAATTGTTGGATCATCACCTTTGTTATTTAAGACAAATCGTTAACAACCTTGATTCACAAATCGGGACCTCTGAGCTCTATTTTTTCTTTTTGTTCTTCATTTCTTTTTTATTTCAAAACAAAAAACAATGAGGAAGAATCCTTCAACAGATTCCTGGTTCCAGATGGTTCCAGAACACGACCAACATTTAATCATCTGGTCCTGATCCATGAGCAGCATTTACTCAACATTTCATTCTAATCTGTTCACAACTTGTTGACTTTGCTAACAGACAAACAAACAAACAAACGCCGGCAACAACATAACCTCCTTGGTGGAGGTAAAATTGCCCCCCCCACACACACACACACACACTTTTTTTTTAACTTTTTTTTCCAGCTCTTTGTGATGATTAGGTTAAATTTTTTGTTTCTTAAAAAATGCTACGAGGGTGACAATGTGAACCTTTAAACATGTTTGGTCTGAGTTCTGCCAGTTTACGTGAAAATACGATGGGAAATTGAAGTTTTCCTTGTTTCAGGATGAACAAAGTCACCAAACCTGCTTTCTGGATCAATGTGTGAATGGATGAACGGAATTTTGTTAATAAAGGTGAAACACAGTCGCTACTGAAACATGATTAAAACTAACGTATAAATAGAAGCTTATCAGAGTGGCTAAAGGACAAGTATGCAAATATAAACATGAGCTTACAGCCCCCCCCCCCCACACACACACACACACACACACACAGAAGCGGGGGAATTCCTTTAATAACGTTCAGACCAAAGCCGACATGGGTGGTCCACACTTGTCATTATCTCCCTGCAGGCGAGAAGGCAAACACAAAGAATCCTGGGAAACATGATGGCGGGGCACTGGAGGTGCTGTCAATCTGTCAGAGAAGAGTCGTGAACTCTCAGTGACTTTCAGACCTGTGGCTGTCGACCTGTGTGAGGAGCGGACGTGTCTCACGGAGGAGGAAGTCCCAGCTTGTTTGTTGCTGCTGAATGTTCCGTTTGATCGCAGGCCGCTGAAATAAATTCTCCTTGATTTCACGCTCCGCTAACGCTCCCACGGGGCCGAGCGGCAGGCGCGAGCAAACACTGAGAGCAAACAGCTCGTTTTCAGGACCCACCGCTGACGCTTGTTTATGGCAGAGAGAGCAAAGGGCAGAGGCGTCTGGTCTGAATGGAGACGAATGGGACAGAAGACATAAACATCTCTTATCGCCCTGCAGTGACCCGTCATGTCCAGCAGGCTTCACACGCCTCCCGTCACCCCCCAGTCACACAATCGACCCCCTGGAGAAGGCGGTCCATGTCCACATGGAGACCGAGCCCATCTGTTTCTTGTTTCTTTTCCCTCTGCGTGAGTAAACGAGCCAACTTAGGATCAGAACTCTCCACTAGCACGTTGACAACTGAAGACGTGTCTCTAACGAGCAATGAAACGTCTTCAAGCGAACAAGTCGAATGAACGCAGCAGGTTCCTACTTAGAACCATCAAGACAGGAAGTGCTGCAGTAGATATGCCAGACCTATATGTGGCGCTGTAACGCCGCCACGGAAATAAGACATGGGGCGCATAGAAGAAGACGGCAGAGAATGGAGCTAGAAAGGAGACATTCGTGAACAGACACATCACGCTCAGCAGCTTCTGGTCAACCAACGCAACACATGTGACATGTGATGTTGTTGTGGGCGGGGTTAGTGCGTGCAGGCTATGATGTCACCGGTTCAGGAAAGTCGCATATGGGTTGGACACACGCAAACATCTTCAGATTTGTCCCCTCCGCCGAGGAGGTTATGTTTGTTTGTCTGTTACCAAAATTGTTCAAAATACGTTCAAAAACTTGTGAATGTATTTGAATGAAATGTTCAGTAAAAGCTGCTCATGGACCAGGACCAGATGATTAAATGTTGGTGGTGTTCTGGAACCATCTGGAACCATCTGGATCCAGGAATCTGTTGAAGGATTCTTCCTCATTTTCATCATCTGTGTCTAGAACTCCACAATAGCAGCAGTGGACTGTCTCTGTGGAGCAGTGGTTAGTGGGTCTGTCTGTTAACACAAAGGTCGGGGGTTGGAGCTCACCCAGGGACGGAGGGTTGTTTTTTGTTTTACCATTGAAAATGAAGAACAAACAGAAAAAATGGAGCTCAGAGTGAATGATTTGTGTAACAAGGTTGAGCTGCTTGGTGGAGGTGTGACCTCTCCCAGGGTTTATCTAGTTCACTGTTGGACCCGCTTTCAAAAATGAAAGGGCCGGTTCATGTGGACGAAACATCCATACGATAAAAAAACTCTGTTTGTAAACACAAACACACACAAAGTGAACATTTTTACGACGCGCCTCTCCACATTTATCTCAGCAGAACATGGATCCAGGTGTTTGCAGGTGAGTGAGCACGTCGGTCAATACGTGACTGTTACACATTAAACCTCCTGTTGGCTCAGCGCCTCACACAGGAAGTGAAATGTCAGAGGAAAGGGCGGGCAGGTGAATCACTAATTACAGCTGGATGGGACGCTAACATGCGAGGCGAGCAGCTGCAGAGCCTCAGGGACGTATCTCACACACACACACACACACACACACACAGAGCTCAGTCACAGATTAACACTGATTCAACCCAAACTGAACCTTTAATCTGAACAATGGACCAAACAGAGGTTATGACAGCGGCTCCCTCAGCTGCACGGAGCTCAATTTACCGCTTTGGATTTCATTTTGTATTTGGTCGCTGCCACTACACACAAAATAACACAACAGCACAATGTGTTTAGCCACTTTTACACAGACGACACGTACATATACTTTCTGCAGTTCAGTGAAAAACCCTGAGTTTGTTAAAAATAATTCTCACATGAACTGACAGAAATCGAACCAGACGTCTTTGACTCTTTGTGTTTTCACAGATGATGCGTCTGTCACAACCTGTAACATTAGCGACATTAAACCACGCATGAGTGCAGTTGTCAGCGGTAACAACTGGACATCTGATGAGGAAAACCAGTACGTGACTCGAGTTCGAGCTGGATAACACATGAAACATGAATAAATGATCCCATTTCTGTCCCTCTGGCAAACAACCAGGGCTGAAACAATTAGTCGACGTAATCGATTACGTCAACTACAAAGATGAGTTGATCCAAAAATGTATATGTCGACCCGTCGTGTGATTGTTGTCGTCACACACCAGCTGCTTCCTGCTCATCTGTAGCTGCAGTAACCTACAGGAAGCTCTGGGGGCAGTATCGTGCCCTGTTTATATCCAACAAGGGAACAGAAGAAGAACGCACAAATTGTGGCGGAATAAATGGACAAAGAGGCTTGAAAGCTCTGACCGAAAGTGTGGGAACATTTCACTGAAAATAAACCAGTGGACCACGTTGAATACACACTGAAGATCAACTCTCCTTCCATGGTACAACTAGGAGATGAACCAACACCTGCCTGGAGCCGCTGGATCATCACGTACCACAGAGGAGGAACGATAAGGTCGATAGCTCCTGGACAGTTTGAACTGACACGGTGGTCTGTTAATTAACCACGAGGACATGATACGTTTGAACGCCACAACAGGGACTTTGACAGGGGTGAGGATCTAAGTGACGTTGAACACAAGAGAACAATCAGAAAATGGAGATGAATCTAAAAAGTATTTGATGGATTAGTCGACAGCTACAGTAATCATGGGTTGCAGCCGTACAGAGGACCGTCACGACAAACCAGGCAAACCAGCCTCCGCTTCCCATCAGCGGCTCCTCGCTCCAGCGTCGTGCCTTACAGCTGGTTAAAGACACCTTGGTGCTGATTGACCTCACGTATATCGGCGCGATCATGGATGACGTTTCCCCCGTTGATTGGAGCGAGTGTAGACGGCTGTGTTCATACATGAAGACGTGAGGTCAGTTACATTTGTATTGGCAGGACGTCGACACCAGACACATGGAAAAACTCCACTGAGACAGATTCAACAGTGTGTTCCGTTGTTTCAGATCCTCTCAGATGTTCCTCCTGAATCTGCGTGGACCCTAAATGAGGAGTTAAGTGAATAACTAGCGTCTCGGGCTGCAGCGAGGAGTCCCGCTCACATTCGAACCAGATGCTCCAGCGCCGCAGACTGATGGCAGAGGTTTGGACGGCATATTTAGAACCTGCTGGGCTCATCCATCATGGCGTGTTCAGCACTCGCACAGGTCAAAGGGCACGGAGGAGGTGTGCGGTCTGCTGGCTTGTGCTCGTGTGTTTATTCTGCGAGAGGCGCAAACCGGAGAACAGTCACCTATCTGCGAGATGCAGAGGATTCATGGCTGCGAGTGTGAAGAGGAGCGTTGTGTGTGGAAACCACAGTGACGTCTCTGCCGGCTCAAAACAGACTCCCTGCCAGGACCGGCTTCTCTGTGGTTTGTTTACACTGAGACGCGTTCCAGACCACACACGCACGCACACGCACATGCACACACACACACACACACACACACACACACATACACTGCACACCTCCAAAAAGTATGTGAATCTTCTGTCCGTCCGTTTGTCTCACTCAGTCTTTCACATGCAAACACAAACACCTGTAGTACGAGGTGTGTGTGTGTGTGTGTGTGTGTGTGTGTGTGTGTGTGTGTGTGTGTGTGTGTGTGTGTGTGTGTGTGTGTGTGTGTGTGTGTGTGTGTGTGTGTGTGTGTGTGTGTGTGTGTGTGTGTGTGTGTGTGTGCGTGCGTGCGTGCGTGCGTGCGTGCGTGCGTGCGTGCGTGTGTGTGTGTGTGTGTGTGTGTGTGTGTGTGATTGCCCGTGTGCCTGTGTGTGTGCGTGTGTGCGCGTGTGTGTGCGTGCGCGTGCGTGCACGCGTGTGGCGTGCACGTGTGCGTCCAGCCTGAGCTTCTCTCAGTTCTCTGTGGACCAGGACAGAGTTAAGTGCAGATGGATATCACTGAAAGTAAAGATTACGTTTTGTAGCTCTGGGCCCATCTCTCCTTGGCCATCGTGCCCAAACTACACAGATGCTGCACAGGGGTTAAAGAAACAGAGAACGTACCGTTTCTACATTCCTGTCCTGTCATTGTTCATGATAGGCCCATTTTTTATCTCAACACCCTTCAATTTCCAGGAGACATTCCTAATCCTCCTCTGCCATCTCTTGATCATCCTTTGCCCTACATCTTCTCCTCTCCATCGTCATCTGTTCCCCTCCATCCTCCTTTACGTGTGTGCAAAGTGAAATAGAGCAGAGGAGAGATTGTATCTGAATGTTGATGTGTGATGTGTGTGTGTGTGTGTGTGTGTAAGATAGAGAGAGAGAAATGTGTCACGT
>CAAKHB010000324.1:7016-24853 GCA_901007665.1 Aeoliscus strigatus | reverse complement strand
AATGAATGAGCCTTTCCAGGCTCTGGTGGATGTTGGAGACAAACAAGCGGCCTTTGTTGGATCGCGTCAGTGGATTGGTTCTATCGAGGTCCAGGCTGTTCTCAACCAACTTCTTGGGGTCACTTCCAAGATCATGTTTGTGAGGTGTGTTGTGTGATCATAGGTCTGTGGTAGCGATTCTCAGATTGATTCTCCATATTCATCTCGTGTCAAATGTTGGTGTGTTTTAGTCAGGGATCTGAGTTGGCATCAAAAGGCAGAGAACTGGCCAACCACTTCCTTACCGAGGGCACTCCGGTGATGATTGGTGAGCAGTGTGTCAAATTACTACAGTTATTCTGAAGTTACAGATTTAATTCATATTTAGTAAATTAATAATAGGCTATAACATGCCATGTGTAGGATTTTTGGGGAGCCTGTGTGATTTGTGCATTTCTTTCATTATACTCACAATTTACAACAGCTTGTAACTGATATTAAAAACACAAAACTGTGGTGTGGTATAAAACCAATAATCCAGCCTATGCTTAATCTCTATGTATGTGTGTGTGTGTGTGTGTGTGTGTATATGTGTGTATATATGTGTGTATGTGTATGTGTGTGTGTGTGTGTGTGTGTGTGTGTGAGTGTGTAGATTTTCTTCTTTTCATGCATATGTACATGTTTTGAGGTTGTATGGTAAAGAACATTTGCATGGTCACTATAAGGAAATGTACTGTTAAATGAGTTAATTGCTTCTTTTTTAAATACATTTGGTCATATTATAATGAAATGCTTTATAAAGTGTATGTAATAACCCTTTTTAATGATTTCCTGCCATTTATTGCAGGAGGGGGAGTCTTAGCTCACACTATCCTGGGTGTGGCGTGGAGTGAGACCACCGGGCAGATCCGCTTTCTCATCCTTGATCCACATTACACTGGAGCAGAAGACTTACAGATTATCACAGACAAGGTGGGATCTATATCATGTCCTGCATCACAGTGTTATGTTAGGAAGTGTTGACGTCCATGTATCTGTCCTGTTTCCCAGGGTTGGTGTGGCTGGAAAGGACCGGAGTTTTGGGATCAAACTGCGTATTATAATCTGTGTCTGCCTCAGAGGCCAAAAACCATCTGAGTCAGTCAGATTCATGTTAAAGTATTTCCAACACTTTGCCTAACTATGTATGACTATTTGTCCAAATTTTCAAATTTGATTTTACAGATTCCTTAAATTACAGTTGTTATCAGTTATAATTAATGTAATGTATTTCATTCGATTTATTTGACATTATTCATTATGGCAAAATAAAATACAAACAGGATATTGAAATGCAGAATTATTAGTTTTAATTAGATAAGATGGTACACATTATGCTAATGAGGTCTTGACTTGAACATGGACTGCTGCTGTGGACAAACTTCATGCCCAATTTAACTAATACCGGTAATTAATCTGTTGGTTATATGCAATCTTTGAGAAATCTTTTTCTCTGGTACGATTTCATCCAGAATCCGCCACGTTGTTTGATACATTAACTTAAGTATTTCTGTGCTACAGAATCACTTGAAATATTGATTTGATTTTAGAATGACCCACACTGGTTCATCATCGCCCACATTTAAAGAGATCTGCCCCTTCTGTGTGTATTTGCAGTCAGCTGGCAAAATCAACTTGAATCTCCTGATTTGTCTTCAGACTGCCCTTCATTCAGTTCTAAGTTCAACCCATCCTGCATTGTCATGTAAATTCTATGATAGTGACCAGACACATGTTGATGTGGTATATTCCACCAAGTCTCTTTGTACAATAACGTCAGCATTTCATTCGTTTGTTTTACTTTCAGGTTTGACTATGTCGTTAAGAGCAAAGCCCTGACTAATTGTGATTTCAAGGGATGCGCCTCCAGATAATCCCCTGTCTTGTTGATCTTGATGGAGATACACCAGGGGGAGCAGTTATTTAGGAATGATAGATCCCGAAGGGAAAACCTAATGACTTATCATCTATTTCTTTGCGGATTCTGCCCTATGAAACGTTTCAGTGAGTTCTAATATACCATTGCTTCAAACAACAGGGCAGAGAATTGCAGTGCAATTTCTCCGTCATGTTGAAGCACAGATTTATTTAGTATTTAAAAAGTTTTGTCCTCTCAGACAAAAACTATTAATAATTGCTGTTCAGGTTAGTTATTATACAGTTATAAAATGTTCCCATTGCTGTAGGTTTTCCTATGTTTGTATTCAAATTCAATCCATAGAGAGGACTGATTTCATTTGTGCGCCGTTGGCAGGAAGTGACGTAGGCGAGCTACCAAATAACGTCTCTTCCATACATACATACATCCGACCCGTCCTTCGTTAGCCGGCGAAAGTCGGCTGCTTGTGTCGGTCGTATCCGAAGGACCCACGTGAAATGAATCCGGACAGCCCTCTTCGCAGGCTTGTGACATATGCGGCAGACGAATGCGCACTAAGGAGGCAGCATCTTAAAACTGCGGCTGTCTACCAGGTAAGACACTGTTGCTATGATGCTAGCTAAAGGACCAGCTGTCAAAGCTAGCTAGGCTATAGCTAAACTCTTCGTTATCTCGGTAAAGATACGACTGTGACACTTTAAAGGGAGAATTATCCTCGTTTGTAAAATGTGCTTTACTTTGTCAAGTGTTTTCATTAATGACAACGTCGCCATTACTGCCTCGGTAGTTAAATGTTTGTTGATAACGTAGACCGTACACAGTATCAACCGATGCTGCTGTTTCACTGAGCAAACTAAACGTAGTCTAATGTAACCATACACTGACAAAACACAAAGCCACACTTACCTCACCAGTTTAACATAAGAAACCTCAAAGAACTAAGATCAACAGCTTAATGGCGTGTTTCACATTTCAACGATTTTGTGCATTTATTGTTTGCCACCATTGTCGATACTAGTAATTTGCTTACAATCAATATGACTGTACATTTTTACAGTATTGCAGACTAGACGGGGACTCTGACAAATTATATCTATCTATATATATCGAGTGTATTTTACTTCTGTGAATTTTCACATTTCTTTGGAGAATGACTTTACTGCTTTGACTCTAAATTTGCATTTTGTGTGACAATAAGAGGATTTCCTGATCCCATTTCATCTAATTTTGCAACAAAGTTGTAGGAATTGTTAATTGTAATTTTATGATTGTTAATATTGAATTTGTGTGTGATTTTCTTTGCAATGCTTGTTATTCAAGCATGTTGAGTTTCAAGTACATGACAGACGTCGTTTGTCCTTTTAAACTTTCTATTAACTATTAACCTACTGTACCTTTTATTTACAGATCGGGTTGAGATAGAAATGCTCTCCCCCAGGGAACTAGAAGAGGAAGTTGATCACTCATTCTTTGATGGGGGGTTTGGTGATAGCAGAGATGAGTATGAAAAGCTGGAAAGAAGCTTACAACCAAAAACTGTGAGCCCATCCACACATAAGGGGTTACAGGCGAATACAACAGGTGGTTTGTCTAAAACAAGGGATGGGATAAAACACTGTCTGCAGCACGCCGAGGTCATCCTCAGCGGTGATGCAGAAAAGGAAGGCAGCAGATGTCTGTCAAAGAAAGAGAGTGGAAGTGCCTCTTGTTTATCATTAGTGGGATCCCCATCACCTTCACCAATCTACAATGACAAAGATTGTGACGCAGACTCTAATTTGCGCTTTGAAAAACAGAGTGTATTATTTATGACTTTGTCGACCGATGCCAGCGAGATCGATGACAAGGATTTGTCTTACGGGAGTTCAAATGAGACGCAGGAAGAAGCACCACCATCCAGTCCCAAAAAAACAGATTCAAGGGAGAATGAAAGAGCTTTGAAGAAACTAATAAGAAAACGCCACCAAAGTCCATCTACGAGTTCAAGTGACACCAGTGTAGACACAGATTCAGGACGCTCCAGCAGCAGCAACAGCAGGAGAAGTAGTTTAGAGCCTCCTGTCACCCTGAGATCCAGTAAGCCATCTCCGCACCCACGAATGAGAGCTCAAGATGTGGCTTCACTTCACACAGAGGAGTCAGAAGACACAGTGACAGATGTCGATCCCGTCTACTCGCCGAATGTCAGTCCTCTAGAGTCCCTGGATCTGAGTGACACAGAGGTTGAAGAAGAGCAGCAACAGAAACACGAGAGTGTGCCCTCGAGTGGCCGTAGCACCATTATTCAAGATGAGGAATTCAATCCAGATTTGGACCAATGTGAGTGAAAGTGTGCTGTTGTTAACTGTGAAGTGTATTTTCCCTCATGTATCTAATTGTTAAGACTGTAGCAAAAGCATGGCACAGAATATAAACAGGACCAAGGCAGTTTAATTTTAGGATTGCACATTTACTCCTAGTATAAGTCAGACATTTGATCATCCCATGAAATGCATGCATTTTAAAGATCAATGTAAAATAATGTTTTTCCTTTCCATCCATCAGGCTCAATCATCACGGAGAGTCAGCTCAGTGATAGACTGGTCAGCCATGGTCCTCGAGGGAAAAACCGAAAGAACTATTCGTTCACTAATGATGAGGTCAGGCGAATTGATCTTGAGAACCAGCGACTTCTAAGGGCACTGTCACAAAATTCCACCCAGACCAGACCAGGAGGCACAGTTGGGCCAAATTCCTGCACAGCCAATAACCCGAGTCTTATTCGCCCTAACCACAGCACAATCAACAGGAGGCGGGAACAGAAACGCATCGAGAGGGACAACCTGGTGAGTTTTTGTTTCATTAATTATTAAAAGTGAAAAATGAACTGCTCACCCAGTGTCTTCAATGTGACGACATGCATCCTGTCTGTGTCATATCTTTGATTTTCCTTTAGGTTTAAGTTAGTTTGGATACCAGACTTTCATCAGCCACATGGCTTTTGGTACTAATGTATTTTAAGATAATAAGATTATTGTATAGCTAAATGTCACACATGCAGACTGTGGGCCAAAATTAGCCCGCCACAGGTCAAATCTGGCCTGGGGAGCAAATGGTGAAAGTTGTGTAGAAAACATCAACTGCACTCTTTCAATGAAATCAAAGTGACTGTAGCACCCTTACCTGTCCTGGTAAGAGGATTCAACTAACATCCAGACTTTTGCTCAAATATCTAACTCAGGGGTGTCCAAACCGGTCCTCGAGGGCCGCATATCCTGCAGGTTTTCCATGTCACCCTGCTCCTACCTCACCTGAATCAGTCTCTGAAGTTCTGCGGAGGCCGACAACGAGCTGCTGATTTGAGTCAGGTGTGTAGGAGCAGGGTGACATGGAAAACCTGCAGGATATGCGGCCCTCGAGGACCGGTTTGGACACCCCTGATCTAACTACAGTCAGCTTCTCTTATCTCTGTGTCCGTTGCACTCAGTGTGCTGCAGCTGCCTCCTCTTCCCCTCCCTCTCCTGTGCCTTCAAACGTGACGCCGTCTCCGAGTGAGACTCGCCTCTCTGTGTGTTTTTTCATCCTTCAGTTTGTGCTGAGGAGGTGGTAATTAGTCAGATTTATTGTTCACACTGGCACATGTCCATCTCCTAAATATAGACTGCTGTTCCATTTCCAAGTAACAATGAGAACCAGGGAAAAATAATTTCTCTTCCTCTTCCACTTTAGTTTTTGTGGTGAATCAGTTCAGGTCTTGATCATTATACATTGCATAGATGTGGAAATGTTCATGAATTTTTAAATTATTTCAGACTAAAGCTGGCTTTTGAGCAAAAACTTGAGTGAACACTTTGCAACAATTTTAGTCTGATTTTAAATGTCAAGTTTACTGTGTACATGGCCTCCTGTCGAAGTGTGTTTTATCAATGGATTCAACTAGAATTGGTACTTGTTAATACCTATCACCCAGGTAGGTAAGTAGGCATAAACCGATTTACCAGCCAAAACGGGATGACGTTGATGGCTGTAGCTTTTTTCCATTTGTTATAATAAATACTGTTTCCCTGGCAACAGGCAACATGGGGGAGACAAACAAAATAAACAATTTCTAATGACATCAGCAACAGCTCTTAGGCTAAATTGTCATTTTAAACACTGAACACACAGCATGACAGGAGGTTTGTGTCCATGATTTCAGGTACTGACCAGTCATATAATTGCCTTATACAAATCACAGGCTTTCCTGAAAAGACTGAATTCTGTCAAAGCTACACCTGGACTGAGGCGCTCAGATCAGCTGGCAGACTACCATCGCTACGTCGCACCCCTGAGACCTTCACCATCCTGTACTGCAATGCAGGCTAACAGACGCACACCCCCAGGTACGTTACTCAGCTGGTAGATTGAGAGCTTCCAAGAGTGGTTCTTCTCCAATTATTTTATCCTTATTATTCTCCTGAACAAGACCAATATTCTGTTTTATAACAATTCTGATACTTATATTGCCTCTCTGAAATATTTCTTAATATTTGGTGTTGAAAATCAGATTTTAATCAGTTTTAAACCTTTTTTATCATAAGAATCATCCTTTACAATTACAGATCACTTTACGACATTTGTCAGCGTGCATATAAAATGAAAGTGATTGCTATCATTGTGGTATCAGATGCTTCAGTTCATATTTGAAATATTTATCAAACATGAAATGCTATTCTAGTCATAGACTTCTCTGTGTCAGTTGGGAGTAAGAGATATCAACAGTTTGAGTTCTGATTTACATGAAAATGTGAAACATCTAGGCTGAAAATATCTGTTGTTGTTTCAGACTCAGACAGCCGCACAACGGTACCCAGCTCAAGAAAACCTGGTGCCGCCCGACCAGCTTGGAGCTGAGCATGACTGTTCACAGACACGGGAGTTTAGATGTGCAGGATCCTTTGACATAATACACACTTATTTTGGACTATGACTGAGTAATTCTTTTTTTCTGAACATGATGTAGTAACAGTTTGTGTATTGTTTGGACCGGTTGCTTGTAATTTGCAGAGTGCGACGTAAGTGTTAAGCTATACCCCTGCATTCAATTAACTATAATTGATAGAAATATAAATAAAATTATTTATTTGGAATATTCTCCTATCTGGTGCCCAACTTTAACTAATAGCCTTTAAGAATTGCATGCATGTTTGGAGCATACTTGTGGCTCGGTTTTCTTTCAGCCACTTGTCAGGTGACTTTAAAAAAAAAAAAAAAAAACATGGACAAGCCATGAGAAGTATGCCGCTCTCTATATCATAATACCCTGAAGTGACACATTGTATATGGGTTGGGAAGTAAATGATCGTGTTTGCCGGGTTGCCTCAACAGAAGGAAATGAAGCCTTGCTCCTTCAGGATCCTGACCACACAGTCCATGATTCCCTTCTGATGCTTCTTTGCATCTGACTGCCCTGCATTTAGTTTAAGTTTGACCCGTCCTGCATTGTCATATAAATTCTATGATAGTGACCAGACACAGGTTGATGTGGTATATTCCACCAAGTCCTTTTGTACAAGAACACCAGCATTTCATTTCATTGTTTCACTTTCAGGTTTAACTATGTTGTTAAAAGCAAAGCCGTGACTAATTGTGATTTCAAGGGACGCGCCTCCCAGATAATCCCCTTTCTTGTTGATCTAGGTACACCGGGGGGAGCAGTTATTTAGGCATGATAGATGCCGAAATATTGTTTTTAATGGTATACTAATATATTGTTGCTGGAAACAACAGAGCCATTAGTAAACTGACTCTTAGTGATGGAAAAACACAGCAATCTCATATGACTTGACAGATTTGTAGTGCAAATTCTCTCTCTGCGTCTCTCATGTTGAGGCAGATATTAACTTAATATTTCGTGTTTTAAGACTTATTCTTGTCAGACAAAAATACTTAACTATGTATTATGTATTACTGTTCAGGTCACTCACTAAACAGTTATCAAATACTCCCATATCAGTCAGTTTTATTATGTTTTTATACAAATTCAAGCTATCAAAAGGACTTAGATGATTTAGTCATTTCAGTTCGTGAAGATGTATTTCACGACTGTTGACAGTTACCAATTACCGTTTCTTCCTGCTGGAACGGTAGCTTGCTAACACACTAGTGGCTTTAATTTAAACTCTATGCTTTGCATTGATGCTTTTTTGAAAGTGGCAATGTTCAGATGAAGGAATGAAGTGTCGAACCAGTATCGAGCCACTTTATCAACTAGCGAATATAGAGTCATTCATCCAATGATTACTTTCAGTGACATTTAGTTAAGTGAAGAAGTAATTAAACCAGTCACAGTATTTGATTCACTCAGGGCACTGAGGCCGTTTACTGCTTCATACGTCATCGGTCACGTGACTTTATGTGCACCAAAGCACGGTTTGAAGAGACCTTTGAGGAAAGCTTTGAAGCAGTGGTTCAAGGGAGATGCTGCTCCAACTTAGAAGCTTGCATCCAAGCATAGGTGTTAGACGGCCTTCACTAGTGGAAGGTATAAAATTCGTCTAAACAATCCCATTCACACTTCGGCTGTCTACCAGGTAAGATGCTGTTGCTATGAAGCAGCCAGGTTAGCTAACCAATCTGTCAAATTTAGCTAGGCTATAAGAACTTTAAGAACGTCATCTCTGTACTTTGAATGCATCGTTTCAGTGACATGTAGTGGCAAAATAGGATACAATAACGTTTTTATTTGCGCTTGAAATCATTGCGAAGACAGTGTGAGATTGAAAGGTTTTTGGTGAGAAAGTATTTTTTGGACTTTTCTTGAGCCACCGAAGTAGTATTGGCTGGTCTGAACCAGCCACGATTCACTCAGGCGACCGCAGCAGTTGCATGGAGCTGAATCATTCTCAGAATGAATGAATGAAAGCACGGAAGGATTCACACATTCACACCCTCCTGGCGTGCGCAATTCACTAATTTGGCGTTCGGAGTCTGGAGGTTGGACCATCAGTCAGCTGATATGTTTCCATCCAAAAGTGATTCGAGTAATTGGGAAAATGTGCCCACTCATATGGAGGTGGAACCGAAGACCGAGTGAAGTCCAGACGAGAGAGCTGGTACTGTAGTGGACAATGGGTCTGAATGACCGATGATCCAAAAAATGTGACTGACAGGTCGTGCGCGCTCCCGCGGCCAGGGGATACCATTTTTTCCGGGGGTAACCACACAGGTACCGCCGCGTACATCGTCGGTCACGTGACTTTTTGCGCACCAAAGCGAGCTTCGAAGCAGGCTTTGAAACTGGTTCAAGAGAAATGCTGCTCGGTGTCCGATGGCCTTCACCGGTGAGAGATAGAAACTTTAAACGATCACATACAGTACAGACCAAAAGTTGTTGACACACCTTCTCATTCAGTGTGTTTCCTTTGTTTTCATAGTAGATTCTCACTGAAGGCATCAAAACTATGAATGAACACATATGGAATCATGTACTTGTGTGAAATAACTAAATATGTCTTGTATTTTAGATTCCTCAGAGTAGCCCCCCTTTGCTTTTTTTGATAACACTGCAAACCCTTGGTGTTTTCTAATTGAGCTTCATGAGGTCGTCACCTGAAAGTTTTCACTTGTGCCTTGTCAGGATTAGTGAAATTTCTTGCCTTATTAATAGGGTCGGGACCATCAGTTGTGTTGTGCAGAAGTCAGGTTGACTCACAGCCGACAGCCCAATTAGACGACTGTTCATTCATATTATAACAAGAACCAATCAGCTAAGTAAAGAGAAACGAGTGTCCGTCATTACTTTAAGAAATGAAGGTCATGAAAATAAAGGAAACGCACTAAATGAGAAGGTGTGTCCAAACTTTTGGCCTGTACTGTGTATACTTTGTTGCTATCTGCCAGGTAAGACCCAGATTTGAAGCTAGCAGGTTAGCAAACGGACCAACTGTCAAAGTTGTTATGCTAAAAGTAAAAACGTGTCTCTGTAAAGATACGGCTCTTTTTAGAGAGAATTATCCTCGTTTGTAAAATAAGCTCTATTGAGTCAAGTGCTCTCATTGATGGCAATGTTGCCATTACTACCAAGACAGGAACATGTTTATGGATAATGGACACTGTACACTATTAACCAATGCTTTTTTCAGCAAAGACGCTTATAACGTAAAGTAACCACACTTTGCCAAAAAAAATTACTTTACTTACTTACCTCACTAGCATATTTAAATAACTACTATTGCTAACTTCAGCTTGCAAACATCTTGCCCAATGAGATCAGTACAATGCAAACAAACCATTTCAGAGATTTTTCAATGACCTGCTTTGCTTCTTGTTTAAAGCTTGTTCAGCTTTAAACACGTTAAAAACATTGTTTATCCTTTTAAGCTTTGAATGAACTCCAGTCCTACTGCGCCTTTGTTTACAGGTCATGTTGAGATGGAAATGTTCTCCCCCAGTGAACTAGAAGGTGAAGTGGATCACTCATTCTTTGACCAGCGTTTTGATGACGTCAGAGATGAGGAAGAAAAGTGTGAAAGAAGCTTGGAGGCAAAAACTGTGAGCCCACCAAGACATGTGTCCCAGACAAGTGATGGGACAGAAAATTGTCAGCAGCAAGAGGAGGTCATAAATAACAATGAAGCAGAAAATGAAGACGACAGCTATTCACTAACCCATGACAAGGTTTGTCAGACAGAATCTACTTCGCGCCATAAAAAAAAAGAAAAGAAAAAAGCAAAGAAACTATTAAAAAAACGCCAACAAATTACATCTGACAGTTCAAGCGACAGTGCAGAGACTGATTTAGGAGGCTCTAGTGCCAATAACAGTAAGAGAAGTAGTTTAGAGCCTCCCCCGAGCTCCCACAAGCCATCTCAACATTCAGAGGGGAGATCCCAAGATGTGGCACCTCTTACAGAGGAGTCCGAAGACAATGTGACAGATGTGGCTCCCATCTGTTCTCCCAACATCAGTCCTCTAAGGTCGCTGGATCTGAGTGACACGAAGGTTGAAGAACAGCAACAGCAGGAATTAATTGAAGATGAAACATTCAATCCAGATTTCAATGAATGTGAGTGGAAGTGTGCTGTCATTATCAGTGAAAGGTTTTTGATTGTCACGGCTGTAGTAATAATAGCATGGCACCGATTTTTTTTATAATAAATGCAATATAAAAAGGACAAAGGCAGTTTAATGTTAGTATAAAACTGAATTCCCATGTGTGACACATTTACTCCAAATAGAAGTCATCACATCTTTCAAGATCAGAATATAGTAATAGAATATAATAATAGAATAACGTTTTTCCTTTCCATCCAGCAGGCTCATTCATCACAGAGAGTCAGCTCAGTGATAGACTGGTCCGTTGTCCTCAAGGGAAATCCAGCAGGAGCTATCCATTCAGCATTGATGACGTCAGGCGTATGGATTTTGACAGCCAGCGACTTCTAAGGGCACTGTCACGAAAATCCTCACCGTCCACATCTGCATGTGGGATGAAATCCTGCACAACCAACATTTGTTTCATTCGCCCTACTCACAGCACTGTCAACAGGAGGCGAGAACAGAAACGCATCGAGAAGGACAACGTGGTAAGTTACTGTTTCATATAGATCATTGAAGTGAAAAATGTACCGCTCACCTGATAACATAAATCCTCTCTGTCATATCTTTGAATGTCCTTTGGGTTTTGGCTGCTGGACATGACAAAAAAGATTATTATCAAGCCTGAAAAAACATTTAAGTTGGTTTTGATTCCAGATCCTATAAAAAACGTTCAATATTTCGGGTTACATATGCAGTAATGTGTAGAAATACAAGGCACATGAAAAAGAGCATCAGTGCATAAATACTGTATGGTGTTATAAATGTAACGGACTGGTTTCCGTCAGAGAGATTCCCATGGAAGTCGATGTGGACTGACGTGGACAGATGGCAGCAGGTGCTCCAGAGTGACATAAGAAAGTTCAAGCGCTGCTTTTGGCTCTTGGTTCATATTTTAACAGGCTGACCTCTAAGTGAGAGAGTCACAGGTCTTGTGTAAAAACTGCTATTTGAAAATAATCCTGAAGGAAGGGATAATGAGATTGAACACTGTCAGATTCCAACTCAGTGGAATCAGACAAAGCAGATAAGTTTCAGTCTTCATCACTGAAGGCAAATAATGATTTTAAGATCTCACACACTAAGTGTTAGTGTTACTAAGAACTCTGTTCTAAACCTTTTTTGAAAGGACAAACTGTTCCCTCTATGGACTCCGTCTCTATGTCGTCACCCCCTCTATTCTTAGTGTGAAGTAATTGAATATGGAGTGTGATGAGCATAACCACCACACACACCTCGGTTGTCTCTTCAAAAGTCAAACGAGTTCCATGTGTTTGAGGATTGGTGAATTACAATGTTCTGCTACATATATTTACTGCTTAACAAGAAGAAGTCACATTGAAGATGATGAGGAGATTTTGCTGTTGAAAAGACAATCAGTGATTAGGTTGTTTAGTCAGGAGCCAGTCATGCTGTTTTATGAGAACTAAAGGACTTTTTGGATGAAGAACAGTCAACGAGTGAGAGGATTTGCTTTCCTTCATGGGTTGTTTTTTTCCATCACATTATGCATGTGGGAGTGTGACAGCATGTATGCCGTTCCACTGTTTGGTTGATGCGAAGCACCAATATGAAACGGATTTAAATGCTTATGTTGAAACTTTCCTGACAGTCAGCTGTCCTTCTATACTCGGTGTAAGTGTAGCAGGAACTGATGACATTCAACTATAAAGTATCTCTAAAGAGAATACTCTGTATAATGAGGTGCATCTAAAAATAAATTCCTGACAAATGCTACATTTCCCCTCAAGTGTGTATTATCTCCTACTTGTTACTACCTATCACTAAGGTAGGTAAGTAGGCATAACCCATTTACCCGCCAAACATCAGTGAACAGTGATGTTTACCCGTAAAAAAATACTTGAAACTACTGACACTTAACACTTGCTCACCTCTTTCCAGGATGAGTGCAACAGGAGGTTTTGTGTGTGTGTCTATGATTTCAGTTCCTGACCAGTCATATAATTGCATTATACAATTCGCAGGCTTTCCAGAAAAGACTGAATTCTGTCAAAGCTACACCAGGACTGAGGCGCTCAGAGCAGCTGGCAGACTACCTTCGCCATGCTGGACCCCTGGAACCTGCACCATTCTGTACGTCCAGCAGACGCACACTGTCAGGTACGTTACTCAGCTGGTAAATTGAGAGCTTCCAAGATTATTGTTCTCCAATTATTATATCATCATTATTCTACCAATAGTCTGTTTTCAATTTTGATATAATTATATTGCCTATCTGAAGAATTTGCTAATATTTTGTGTTGAAAACGTGACTGGTGTCCATTCTAATGCTGCTGTTTTCATTTTTTTTAATTTAATGGTAAAAATCACCTGATACTTTTCAGCATTTCTATAAACTTAAAACGATTGTTAACATCATGATATCAAATACAGCAATCCATATTTGACGGAACTAAAGATGGCAAATATAAAATGTTGTTTTAATGAGTCATAGCCTTCTTAGTGGAAATTTGGTATAAAAAATATAAGTTTGTGTTCTGATTTGCATACAGATGTTGAATGTATATGCTGCAAATATCTGTTGTTGTTGTTTCAGACTTCAGCTACACAACGGTACCCAGCTCAAGAAAATCAAGTGTATCCCGACCACCTCGTAACTGAGCATGACTTTTTACTGAACATGATGTAGTAAGAGTTTGTGTTTGTTGGACCGTTTGCCTGTACCTGGTGTCGTGTGACGGACAAGTTGTTTCTTTTGTAGAATACATTTTCCCCTTTTAGAAACACTCAATAAAATTATTTATTTTGAATATATTCTCCTATCTGGTTCCCAACTTTAGAGGTAATAGCCTTTAAGGATAATAGAAGGTCCTTCGATGCTTCACTCCTAAATAGTAGCATTTTCACTGAGATTTGCATTTATGAAGAGAATTCCGTTTACTAACCAGTATAAAAGCAGGTTAACCATTAGATAATGTATCATGAAGTTTTTCTTGATTGCACCAATCAGTGTTTAACTCTCACAGTTTCTGATGTCGTCACAAAAAATATCTGTGGAAATCTCGACCTATCGCTCTCCTATTTCCCATCAGAGATGGCAGATTCCCACAGCAACAGAGCATCTACATCGGAAACAGTACACTATTAAATCTTTATTCTTATTAAAATAATGTTTAAGACTGAATACAGAGTCAGAATGGCCACAACATAAAAACACCTGGCCTCAGAAGCTGTTGTACAAACTGAAAGGAAGAATATGAAATCATGATCTTGGTGCATTTTGGCGCTTGGCAGATGGTTTATGTCCAGACTTCTCAGGAAGCATACCTCCAACCCCCCCCGGGTCAACAACTGAAAATCCTAACAAGCTGATTTCACTTTATAACAAGAATTAAGACTTATACTGATGAAGGGTTTCCTTGAGGACTGGGAGATTGTAGCGTTTCATGGCCTATGTGAACTTCTTGATCTCGTCGTACAGCACCAACACAAAGGCACCACCCATGCCTCTGATCACATTGGACCAGGCACCCTTGAAGAAGGCTTTTGGTCCCTCGTCCTTCATGATCTTACTCCAGCAATCGATTGTGCCTTTGTACATAATGTCAGCTGTGGAAACGGACATGATCAGTGATGCTGCTCATACACAACTGATATCCAACACCGTTTATACACACTGGGTGGCGCTCACCTCCTTTGCGTCCAGACTGCATCATCATACGACGTCTGACGGTGTCGAATGGATATGAGATGAGACCTGCCGCGGCGGTGACAGTCTGGGCGATCATCCAGCTCACCACAATGTGTGTGTTCTTGGGATCTGGCAGCATACCTGTTGGAAAGTTCTCAAGTCAGCTGCTTGTCAAGTGACATTCAAAACGGCAAACAAAAGCCCTGAGGTAATGTCATGAGAAACATAAGAAACGTACCTTTGGCTGTGTCAAAGCAGCCGAAGTAGGCCGCTCTGTAGATGATAATACCCTGAACTGACACGTTGAAGCCGAGGTAAAGACCCTTGATGCCATCGGTTTTGAAGATCTTGGTGATGCAGTTTCCCAGCCCGCTGAACTCTCTCTCAGCTGCGCCCTTACCGACGTCGGCAGCCAGTCTTGTCCTGGCGAAGTCCAGCGGATATACGAAGCACAGGGATGTCGCGCCAGCCGCGCCGCCAGACGCCAAGTTGCCGGCAAAGTAGCGCCAGAACTGTGTTTTCTGATCTACCCCACCAAGGAAAATCTTCTTGTATTTGTCTTTGAAGGCGAAGTTGAGGGCTTGGGTGGGGAAGTAACGGATCACGTTGGCCAGGTTGCCTCTCCAGAAGGAAATGAAGCCCTGCTCCTTCGGGATTCTGACCACACAGTCCATGATTCCCTTGTACTGCTTCTCAGCAGTGATCTGTTTACTGGCATGTTGGACCTGCAGAGACAGAACAGTGGGCAAAATTATGAGTTGCAGAGAATCTCGCCATGTGAATACACATTTTCGGTTATAAATAAATTGATTTGATTTGATTGCAGAGACTCCCCTGGCCTGGACCAGCTGTTCGTTGCGGGCACTGCAGGCTGCTGTCACTTGAGAATCAGCTGTGTATAAGGTTACGAGTTAAATTTAGCACTTTACTTTCACTAAATATTACTACGTCAAATGTCATATTGGAGTAACGTATTAAAGGCAGCAATAGTGTATCATCATTCCTACAGTTCTACTTGAGGCACATAATACGGGAGATTTCGTATAGTTGTGTTTTGTCGTGCGTAAAACCATCTCAAAACTATTACTACATCCGCCACCTAATACTACACCCCAGACGCTCTAATCGTATCCTGTTCACTATTTTACGACCACTTTTAACCGTTTTTAGCTTTTGGTGTATCACTTGTCCAACATTTACGCACGCTTTACGCACAATTCGAAATGCGCGACCATACGGGTCAAAGATGTTTTACCTGCAGTAGCAACTTCACTCTCTCAATGGGAGCGACAGCTGTTTTGGAGATGGCAGCGGCTATGCCACCAGCCAAAAAGTCCTTCATAAAACTAACAACCGCGTCCGACATGGCTGGATTTTTAGACCCTGTCCTGCTCCAAACGTCACCCGCGGCCTCAAGGAAACCCAACGCCCCTGGAAGTGGGAGACGCGACACCAGGTGCCCTAATATATGAGGGCCATCTATCGCGAGAATATTCAGTGATGGATTTGGTGCTTGTCAAACGGTCAAACGAGGCTGAAAAAATATCCGAGGTTAAAGTTCAAGATGTGTGCGCCATGTTCCTGAAAGCGAGTGTCGGGCGTTTAAAGGGCACCTTCCATGTAAATGGATAAATATCATAGCACCGTTTTGTTGCTATCAAACTTTAATCTTCTGCAGAGTGTCAACAAGTCCCTGATCTAAAACCTGCCTGCACTTATAAAGATGCAGTTTTACAGTCAGTCTGAGGAGTACAGGCCATTTCAGATCATGAGTCTTGTCAGGAAGAGGCAAATTCTTTCATCTTATTCACACCCCATATATTTGATAAGGACTGTCAGTTTGAGTTAAAGGTTGTCTTTGGTTTGCTTTTTAATCGTTTTTGCATCTCTTGGAAACATTTCAACTGGAAATGTGGAAGTGTTACAGTATAAAACACTTTCTCCCTTCAAAATAAACACCCCATCAGCAGTCTAAATGGCATCAACACTCACAAATCACAGTCTGATTGACTTGATGTTAGTGCAACCACTCACTGTCCTAATGAAGCAGGAAGCATGATCTTTACTGATAAACTGGCCAGGTGGCTACATTTTGTTCGTTTGTCGTTTTGTTTGTTTGAAGAGCACAGAGAGAGAACAGCAGCTGTCTGCCTGCCAGTTAGAAGTGTAACTCCCACACTTTAACCACTTGGTGGCGCCCCTTGGCTATGCTGACACATGGTTAAAATATCTTTATATAATAAAATATTATGAATAGTAATAGTAATGGTAAGAATAGCAAGAATAATTGTAATCGATATTATATATATTATATACATTAAATAATATATAATATAATGATAAAAATAAATTAGACTACAGTGACCTATGGAACTTATGAAATATGAAATTACCATTTCTGAATAATTCATGCAAAAACCTTGGCTATATGTATAATAAATTTTCGTGTTCATTTTTAGCATTCCATTGTTTTGTCATGATTTCACATCTGAAAGAATTCTGATGATGTTAATTGAAGATGGATGAAACAATAATCACTGTTGAGCACATCTATTAGTTAAAACACACACACATCTCAATATTTGAAACAGTTGAGAATGTGACTTCCAAATTTAGAAAAGTCATCATCATCATCATCCAATCAAATTTTCAAGGTAATCTTACAATAACAACAACATTGGACATTATTCTGCTTTCTCTTCATTGATACTCTATGTGTTCTATACTGTGTGGCAGTGAAGAGCTGGTGAGGTTTCAGAGCTGCATTAACACATACACAGTGCAAATGGGGTATTCAGTCTGTCAAACAGGTGCATTTACTCAACACAATAATACACATAATGCATCACTTTACTTATTCTCAGTCGTTAAGTACTCCTCAGGAGCCGGGTCAGAGGTCGGCTGCCAAATCTCAGAGATGTTTGGGGATTCTTCGGTCTGGCAGATGCTGGATGACATGGGGTTTGCACCTGTCTTTTTTCTCCTTTCACTGAAAGTGTGTCTGGCATGTTCCAGTTTTAGAAGACATAAAACTGTCGGTGAGCTTCTATCTGTAATCAGCCACATTGTGATCTAAAAGACAACTGTTAAACCACTAGAAGTCACATTGATTGGGGAAGCCATTGCTCTGTGGGCTTCCAGCTCGGAGTTGACGGGAGGGGTCATGGAGGGGGTGTGGGCTTGGATTTGCATTTTGAGCATGAAGAGCTGCAGGTGTCAGACAGTCAG
>CAAKHB010000320.1:21338-35270 GCA_901007665.1 Aeoliscus strigatus | reverse complement strand
GCTGTCGGACTCTGTGCTAATAGAAGAACAAGCAGTGAAACTGGGTGAGATTTTGTCTTTTTCGAGTGAGAAAGGTGTACTCTGCAAAACATGCAGCGAAGCCAAAGTAACAGGTGAGTTTATGTATCATTTCTTCCAGAACAGGACCCAGAGACAGACCACAACTGGACCTCACCTCGGGCCAAAGCAGGACACTCACATATAACATACTACACATCTCATGAACAACAAGATTTTTGTCTTCTTCATTTTAAGTGGGCCAAATCCCGTATATTAAAAGTAAACTACTGAAAATTGCTGCTGTAATTGGATTCTTTGATACCGGTGTGTGGCCGCTGCGTGCACACCGGTCTGATGTTGCTCACAGTGGTCCTCAGTGTGCTCAGGGAGCTTGTGTGTATGCACAGACACATGGAAAATTAGAGGGAACGTTGTCGGTGTGTTTTCCAGTACTATGTCCCATCATGTTGCTGTTGGTTGGTATTGGATCTCTTATGGCGACACCAGTATACAACATGAGATTTTACAGATTCTAGTGAGATTTCTCTGGAATTCGTTTCAGACCGATGGTTGTATTTCATAAACGCGTGAGAAGACTCTAATCAAGTAGTACCAGTCTGACATGGTCGCATAGCAGCTTGACTTCCCATTTGCTGGCACTCCTGTGTTGTTGTCCTCCGTTGTGACCTCCATCCATCTGTTGATGTGAGCACTGCATCCAAAACAGATGATGGCAGATTCTCAAAGCATCGTGGGACGTCCAGACAAGACGATTTGGTCAGAGACTTTCAGCTTTGGGTCTCTGCAGGAAGTGGCACAATGCTCCAACGCCTTTTGGTGCAGCCTGTTTGTATGTAGGCGTGTGTCTTTTTCCTCATACAGAAATAGGCAGCAGAGTTAGCAGTCACTTGCTCAGGAATGTAAAGGAGGCTTCTTTCAAGTCCTTAGAGAGGCCAACGAAAGATTTTGGGTTGAAGAGTGAGAAGTGAAGAAATAAAGAGTGTTTGTGTGTCAGATGACAGACGCCAGTGTACAGTCCTACGGTTTGTATGTGTGTTTGAAAGTGTTTGTGTGTATGACAGGGAGAGAGAGAGAGAGACGCTCGAAGGGTGTTTTTGAGTCTGACAAACTCAAGTCTCATGATGTTTTGAAGCTTGGAGCAGAAAGAAAGGGTAAGGAAAAAGAAAGACAACATCTGCTCTGAACAACAACACTGGTGGGCTGTAAATGTAATTATTCCCTTAAAAGGAAACGTTTGCCTCTACAATAGCCATATTGCAATTTATTAATTTATTTAATTCATCTTTTTTTGGTTTGGCAGATGAATGGACATGTGGGAAGAATGTTCATTGTTGTATCATAGAAGCAGGTTTTGAGTTTACATCAGGTACAGTTTACAGTGAAGTTCACTGTAGTCATTCATTTAAAGGACACATTACAGACTTGTAAGGTGGGGTGACAATAATCTTTATTTGCTTTTTGTTTGCTGTCTTTTTGGATTTTTGCAATTTATTGTCTTCATCATCTGCAGACTGCAGGTTATAATGTGTGCTGTACGCTTAAGTTAAGAACCCTTTTATTCACTAGAATGAAGAATGAGATGGAGCCCTAGACTGTCTCCTCTGTCTCTCTCTCTCACACACACACGCACTCAGCGGAGAAGCAGGAGAAGTAATCTTCTCGTGCCCTAAGGGAGGTGTCTAACAGGGATATGGGTGGTCAGGGTCTTTTTTAAGTGCTGCTGGGAAATGGAATGTTTTCTTCCAGTCAATCATGTGACCTGCAGCTGTAGTCATGTGACCACAAGCTCAGGTGATCTTGTTCTATAAAGAAGCAAGAGAGTGAGAGCGTGAAAGAAGAGTAGACAGCTGAAAGCATGTTTCATAAGTGTGTGTGTGTGTGTGTGTGTGTGTGTGTGTGTGTGTGTGTGTGTGTCACTTGCTAATGGGTCGTAATCAGTGAAATGGCCACTGCGGGATGTAGGGATAAGCCTCTAGATGCATTAATGCACTCAAAACCCCACTGGTGCTCTCAGACTTTCACAAGTCATGTGATCCAGATGAGTCCTGGTGTTACAAAGAATGATAATATGACATCATCACCTCCGAGACGTTGTCCTCATCTTTTTAATATGACCCAGATGAAGATTCGGTGCTGAGCTGTGGACTGGTCAGCGATGGGCGTGGTCGACCACCGCACTGAGACGGCGTGTCATTGGAATATTACACTGGAGATCCATGGAGCTACTTTAGTTACTTTTTGAATATTAATGCAAACTTTCTCCTTTTGTCTGTGGCACCAATGCTCCCTCCGCAGTGAATTAGTTTGGTTACATTCATATTCAAATGAGTTTTAAAACAACACACTGATTCAATTGTTTGTCGGCACATTGTTGCTTCATCGAACAAGGGACAACGCATTGGACTTTTTGTTTTTATGGTTGCCATGGTGATACTCCCCATCTTGTCACAGGTAGTGGGTGTAAAAAACGCTGTATTGCGTCATCTTGTGAAGTCGATGAAACACATCCCAAAATATGAAATACTTCCTTTGTGTTGTCTGCAATATTTATAAAACCTTCAGAGCGAAAACCGGCCGTTTGTGCCAGTCCCTCTGCCTGTGGACCAATTTCTCTTCCCTGTAATTTCATCCTCTAAAAGGGTCACAGACATTTTCAAATGTGTGTTACGATGCTATTTCAGAGCTCCAGTGTCTTGTTTGTTTCAGGTAAAGTGGAGCATCTCTTTCATAATTATTTTTAATTCCCTGAGCACGGCGGTTTCGTCACCTTATTTCACCGCTGCCAATCAGGCAGCTCTGAGTTTGTTTATTTTTGGAACAGTGATGTGCTGCATGTGTCTCCTACTGTTAGACACACAGCTCTTGAAGAACCTAGAAATATCAAAATGCTAACACAATGTGGCGAAGGCACACCAGCACTTACACTTACTGAAAAATTGATATGCTCGTTGTCGAGGCAGAAAAAACAAAAGTAATGATGTGAATTAGACACTGATGAATGCATGAAAGCCTTGACACACATGGTCATGAACAAATCCAGACACACAAACCCTCTCGCTCACTCGTTTCTTTACGAGACCTGAATGGCCTCTTTGCCTCCATGTTTATTGGTCCATCAACGGTCGAGCTGGAATGCTCATTAAGTTGTGTAAAGATGCTTGTCTTCTAACAGGATGGAGAACTGTAGAGCCAAACTTGCTTTTTTTTAACTTGTTTTCTCGCTGTGTGGCTCCACCACCACTAATAAAGACTCCATTAAAGGTGGCGTCACCCATTGTAATCAAATACACTTGATTCAGTGTTAGTTTAGTGTTAGCGAGCACGCTAGAAAAAGCAGTTCATGCAGACGGCCTCTTTACCCAGGCCTTGAATGCTGTTTGCTAGCAGGCTTCATGGCTTGTTGCTAAGCCAAGTCAAAACAATACAGTTGTCCAGCAGCTTTATAATTGTGTGAATCCTCTGTAACACGTGTGGACTTAGCTGTTCAATAAACAATGATGCAGATCATCACACCTTTAGAGTGAGGCTGATCCTCCAAATGGGATCTGAGTGGCCTCAGTGCGTTCCAATCTGGGCTCAGCGCTGTCCAGCCATGATGGGATCGTCCACCCTGAGTGGGATCTCATGCGTTCTATCAGTACCTGTTGTACCTGTGCTGCTGTACCGGTAACTCCTGGTACGCACATGATTCAAGGCGTCACATGATGGGTGGTGATCACAACGCACCCTTCAGGAAAAGATCCGTTGTGTACAAAATGACTTCCCCTTTCACTCACTGGATGGAATACGCCGTGCACACCAATAGGTTTAGTCTGTGTGTGGCGCCTACGTTTTTCACTGATGAACAATAAATATGTCAAAGTTCACATGGGTTGTGTTTGTCTCTCTGAGCCGGCAGTGACACATACTTGTGAATTTGGACTAATTGAAAAACTTAGCTTATCTAATTGTTTTTCCTGTGTGAATGTAAATCTGTTTATTTCTAACACGCCTCTGTATGCACACAGAAACGCCCTGAGTCGATGTTTGCCTTTGAGCTCAGATGAAAGCTGTTTTATTCTGAGTGGACACCTGCATTGTGTCACGGCTTCGCATTTCGTCTGCTTTAGTATTTCAGCAGCTCACCTCTGATGCAGCAGTGTAAGAGATTTTGTAGCAGGTTGTGAAACCATAGCTGGACCAGTATTTTGCAAGCACTTATTATTTCCCCTCGGGCCTTACATTGTTCCCCTCCTCTGTTAATTATCTCTCTTAAACTGCTTGATTTGATTGTCAGCAACTTGCAGTGTCCTGCTTCATCTATTGCTACAACAATGTTTTGTTTGGGTAAATACCAATTTCCTCTATGTGGATTTCAAATGATATGTGCCTTGTGTTCAGACTGTTTTTGATTTAGTCGTTTTCCTTTTCTGTCCTCTGTGCAGGATCGTAAGCTGTCCAAGTCGGAGCGTCAGCGCTTCAAAGAGGAAGCTGGGATGTTGAAGGGTCTCCAGCATCCTAACATTGTCCGCTTCTATGACTCCTGGGAGGGACCGTGCAAAGGAAAGAAATGTATTGTTCTGGTGACTGAGCTCATGACTTCTGGCACACTGAAAACGTGAGTACATCACACAGAAACACTCATTTCCTAAAAGAGCTCAGCAACCACAGATTTAACAGAGCCACAATAACTAATTACCTCTTTGTGCCACGACTCTATTCTTCACAGTCCGTTGAGTTAATAGTCTATGATGCATGTTGACAGCCTCAGCATCCCTTTTCAGCCTCTTACAGCTGTTGTGTCCAAAGCTTCATCTTCAGCTTTCAGTTCATACACGTTTCCTCCTGTTCTGTCCTGTTTATCAGCAGGTTTTATTTTTACAGGTTGACGTACACCTTGTAAAAAACACCACGTAACAGCTAGTTAATACACTTCATATTAACGAGAGGCAGGCTAGGAGCAAGTGACAGTCCTAGACAGTAATAGCTACTCTGATTTTGTCTGTTTGTGTGCAGAAGCAGCTGCAGAGGCTCAGTCTGTTTTTTTTTTAATTACAGGACTGTTTAGGTATAAGCATTTACCCGACAGTGGGGCAGATAACTTCATTTACATTCCATTGGAAAATTTACCCACATTTGGATCATGGGCGACGATGATTTCAGACCCAGTCATGATGTTTTCTGTGTGAAAGGAGACGAAGACGTTGCTTCATCGAACACTTCATATTTGAGCTTTTAATGTGCCATCAGGTCCAAGTTTAATGCAGAGTCATCCGTCTCTCCAGTACTCACTGTCAGAACTGATGTCCTTTGTGGTCATGTCTGCGCCATCAACATAATCCTCTCTTCTAATTGTGCATCTCTGAAGATGAATGTGGTTGTTGAGCTCCAGACACAATACAGGGCTGAACATAGGGAGAGTGGTGCACAACGTGCCCCCATGCAGTGCATCGTGGGACATCAGACCCACCTGCCAGCCGCTGCCTCTGCTGCAGATTCTTCTCATTCCTGACCGAGAGAGACAGGCAGTGGAAAAGCCCAAATGAATCGATTGTGGGGGTGGTACAAAATGAGGAAGAGAAGGATGGATGACCTGACTGTTACATGTGCCCGTATCCACGGAGGGAAAGACAGAAACAATAAACTGCCAGCACGAGGGACATAAGAAGGTAAACAGATGCAGAGATAACGCGATCTACAGGTCAGGCTTGGCCGACTGATAAACCAATGCACCACCTGTGAGCACAGTGAGAGGTTAATCCAGCGGCACACGGCTTCCAGGTGCATCAGCGCCCTCCACTGGAGGACACCTTCAGAAGCTGAAGATAATAAGATGTTGTTCTACAACAGATGTGAAATCTCACCAGAATAAATACACAAAATACACCTGCACATGTATGACTCACTGGCTCTAGTAGGTTCGCGGCTGTTTCATCTTATCCCATCACACCACGCATGCTTGAAACGTCAGTTATTTAAAATGCATGCACGCGTTGAAAGCTGTCATCCAGCTGAAACCTCAGGAAGGAGACGTGCCCTCGTGTGCTGAAGTGGTGGAAAAAGAGACTGATAGTGAAGGATGGAATGCTGAGCAGCACAAGTTCAGAATATTTGAGCCCACTTATGTTTCCTAATTAAAGTAGTGCATGTGTCTGTGTTTTCATGTGTGAGTGGAGAAGAGAGTGTGGTTAAGTGATTGTTTGTAGGTAAGAGGCTTTGTGCAGTGGCACTCCCACAACACACGCCAAAGGGTTTAACCTGTCCGTCCACACCGTTTTAGCCACTGAAAGGGAGAGAGACCAATCAGAGGAGACAGGCAGGAGAGAGGTGGATGGAGGTGAAGAGAAGAGAGCAGTGCCGCCTCCATAACGCACATTACGCGCTGTGTGTAGGGCATCAACTGTTGGAGGAGCACCAAAAAGCTAGCAGCGTCCCTGGAAGAGAGAGATATGTTTAAAGGGATTCTTGAAGTTATAAGTTATGAATGATGGAATGGAGCTGGATGCCCAGAGGAAGGAGAAATGGTTGAATGGTGAATTCTTCTTATTATTATTATTATTATCTTATTAGTAAAACACTGGGGTTGTGCAGATACTAGAAGCTCTTGATACAAAACAAGAATAAGTGTGTTCAATGTCAGTTGAACAGAAATTAAAGTAACACCTGTATCGTACCCTTATGGTTAAGTTTGATAAATGGCTGCAGTGTCCATGTTGGCCAAAACTGGTCTTAAATGATGTTTACTGTGGAGCTGCTGCTCATGCTCAGCTGGACAGGGCTCCTTATCCATCAGCAGAGACCGCCTTTGACCTAAGGATTAAATTACTCTGGATATTTTACTCAAACATCTCAGGGACACAAATGTGATTATTCTGCAGGAAGTTTTACAGATACCAGCACAAGGAGTCGTGCACAGCCTCAGGATGGACATGCCCTTGTCTGACTTGTGTTTGGATTCAGCAGATGAGCTGTAAAAAGAACGAGACCAGTCCACAGGCCATACAGAAACAACAACAACAAAAGTCTGTTTTTTTTCATCAAGTTTAGTCAAGAACAGTAAAAAGAGCTGCATGTTTGTCACAATGTTAAATGTGGAAATACTACAAATTAAACAAAGTCTAATCCTGTGCCATTCTCACAGTTTTCCTCTGGGAACCCCAGTTTCCTCCCACATTCCAAAGACATGCAAACCAGGTGGATAGGAAACCATAGATCGCCCACAGGTGTGGATGTGTTCTCCCTGTGGCAGCCTGGCGACAATGTTTTCCTCTCTTCTGCTGGGAAAAGTTCCAACTTCCTTTAACGCAGGACACAAGTGTGTCAAGACAATGGATAACTGTACGGAACTCCCAGAGGATTTGAAATATGGAAATATATAATACCCACGATACTTTGTTGCTGCCAGTGGAGAAGATTATGTCTAATGGAATGTGATGCAGCTAATGTAATGCAGGTGTCAGATCAGTGGGCAACAGACATCTGAGGATGGACAGCAGCATGTCCACTTCCATTTCTTATCTGAAAAGATTATTTAAATGTAATTTATTCGTATTCATATTCGTATTTATTCGTATATTAGATAAAGTTTATAATTAAACATTTTGGGAATGTTTGCATTCTGAACCATTTTTGTGCTTTTAGAGAGACAAACGGGCAAAGTGTCCTAACCTCCTTGGAGGAGGTAATAAAATGTCACTGTTGTTCTACAGTGCCCCCCAGTGGCTTAAATCGACACTAATCACTAATAAGTGTAAAGCTTTGTGTTAATCAAATTCTCTTCTTAAAAAAAAAAAAAAAATTCAAGTCGCAGACACAGTTCACACAAGAGAGAGGCCACTAATAACAGTGGTGTTAGTTGAAGTCCAGCAGTTTTCTGTTTTTGAAATACTTGTGTTTTATCAATGAAAACATCGGCCCATTGTCCAGCACATCAAGCAGTGGCCTCGCCAGGCAGCTCCGAGGTGTGAGTGTGGAAAATCAATCAGGACTTTAGTGAACAGAGAGGGAATTGCTCGGCGGAAGCTCCCTGAATAAATAAAGAGGTTTTTAAAAACATCAGCGTCTCAGCACCTACACTGCTGCTTTCCTTTCACATGAAGAAATGGAACTAATGTAGATGTGACTAATAGTTTGTCACATGTAACCACAGTAATAGATTTGAAACAGAACATCTAGTGGCCTTCGACAATCATGCAGCCCTGATTCATACTGACACAATCTGTTTTTTTTGTTCTGCAGCTACCTGAAGAGATTCAAGGTGATGAAAATCAAAGTCCTGCGTTCTTGGTGCAGACAGATCCTGAAAGGCCTTCACTTCCTCCACACCAGAGCTCCGCCCATCATTCACAGAGACCTGAAATGTGACAACATCTTCATCACAGGGCCCACAGGGTCGGTCAAGATAGGAGACCTGGGCTTAGCCACGCTGAAGAGGGCCTCGTTTGCCAAGAGCGTCATAGGTGAGCACCTCTGGCGCTTGTAGCCACTTAGTGTTTGTTTGGTACTATATAAGAGACAGTACCTTCCACTTGATGGCTGAATGGAATACCAGTCAGTATCATCTGTTTTATGTTCAACTGTTTTATTTGTTGTCAGTGGGAATGTTGTTGTGTGCTTGTGTGTGTAATATTACATAATGTTCTGATTATCAACTAAGAACTAGGGTTTTTTCCCGACCTGCTGTGTTGTGATGAAAGCCAAACACGAACAAACTCAGTTTTAACCTGGAAATTACGTACGAAGTCACACGTCCGCTGTACAGGCATGAACAGTGACGCAGTGTGTGTGCACGCGACACACGTCAAACTACCTCCTTTTTAATTGCCTTTTAAACTTTCTGCCTGTAAACGTAAAACTGCGGCTTCTTGAAAACACCCCATTCAGTGTGTAGAAAGCTAGAATTAAGCTGTCGGGAGATGAACACACACACTCAAAGAACCCCCACACACTTCACGTAGTGTCTGTAGCATTTTGGCTGCCTTACGGTTATCTAACAATAGCTATAATATAGCTAAGGTATGTGCACACATTCTCACGTTACATACACATTCTCCTGCACTACGTTTGTGACAGAAACTCCTTGTCAGTCATACAGCTGCTTTATAGTAATTACGCCCAACTCAAGTATATGTAGAAATCCTTGACGATGCAGGTTTTTGAGGTCAAATTTCCTTCTGGCTTTTTGGTTTCCGTCATGTAGTTTATTAGGTGCTACATTGACTGTGATTGGCCAAATGACAAGACAAATTGAAACTCTTTCTACTGGTGTCCCATCGGCAGCAGTTGAAGGGACGCAGAGACCAGCTCAAGAGCCTTAAAGAGCAGCGTCTTTGTCTCCCCTCTGCTTCAGGTACCCCAGAGTTCATGGCCCCAGAGATGTATGAGGAGAAGTACGACGAATCTGTGGATGTGTACGCCTTCGGGATGTGCATGCTGGAGATGGCCACCTCAGAGTACCCCTACTCTGAGTGTCAGAACGCTGCCCAGATCTACAGACGGGTCACAAGTGTAAGTATGCATTAGACATTCAAGTCCGTGTCTGAGTGAATGCTGACGGTTGTGAGATCTTTGTGTTACCTTGAAAAGACTTCAACACTTTACTGATTACTTTACCGGCCAGGCAGCCAGGCTCGCTTTCCATCTATATCCCCTGAAGAGGAGAGACAAATAATAATCAGAGCAGGAGGACAGTTCAACCACCAGACAGTTCAAACAGTGCAGAGAAGATCTCTGTGAGAAGTTAATATCTCTGAATGCTTTAATAAAAAAAATGAGTTACACATGAGCAGTTTTCGTAAGGAAAGCAAAGTGCTTTGAGTGACACCACAACAAATCCAGTCAAATTCCATCAGCATCCAAGAGGATTTAAAAGGAACTTTATCCAATCAGACACAGGCTGGTCTTTGTAACTTTGGTAAAGGGCAGAATTCGGATCTGCCAAAGAAGAACAAGGAGACACTTCTGTGAAGGTCAGGGGACAGTAATGGCTTTTAGAACTCTGTTTTGACTTGTCCCTGTCCGTGGGTTTGAGACACAGACTAATGTTGATCAAACAACAGCTTCATGCGTGTGTGAGACCCGTCCGTCCTTTAACACAACAAATGGACATTTCGCTCTTTTCCTGATCTCATAACCTCCATGTCCATTAGAGGGCATCTCTTACTGAAGCCTCAACACTTGACTTCCACCACCTCTACTTGTCTCTCTTGACCGTACAGCATGTATTTTTTCCATCAACAACAACTTTCACTTGATTTCACTTGGTTTCACTTGATAAGAGCTGCTTTCTTCACTCACCAAATTCAAGGGATTTGAACCAAGTTTTCTTCCTGACTTACAACCAACCTGCCAGTCTGCTGACTCAGCTCTCTTCTGACTGGTCACACAAAGCCCAATCCCATGGCCCATTTCATTCACACATGTTATTATGTAATATAGGCAATTCATGTCATGACCTCAGGCTCAGTACATCTTATCAAAACCAAGCAGCAATCAGTTGTTTGTGTGCTCCTCTCATACACACACAACCTTGTGACCGCCCCAGGGTGCTCCAGTCACCTGCTCCCTTTCATTTCACAGCTCGTCATCCCTCCATCCTCCACAGAACCCGTTGTGTGCTCAGTCGCTACACTGAAACAGTTACTGTAACACTTGAAGTGCTGAGAAGGGCGTGTTGGTCCCACGTTGCACCCGGAGGGGCTGTTGTTGCACGGTGTGTGGGACTGAGAGACCACATAGGAAATGAAATGCTAATTGTGGATTTAACGGAGAGACGGTCGAGGGGGGAAGTACAGGAGGTGTAACACGAGTAGAAACTGTGTTTTAACACCGATCTGCTCTCAGAGGTCAGATGGAGAAACAGCCAGCTCACATCACCGCTGACACGTTGCAGCTGTTGTGCTGGTCGGTGTCAGAATCACACATGAGATGAACCATGAACATGAAGGAAGACCCAGTCCCAATACGGCCACCAATCCGAGTGTCTGTATCTAGACCCTCCTTCCATCCGATAATTTGCTTCAAGTAATGTTACAAGTGGTGCGGTACTCTGCACGCTGACACCACATCAGTTCTCTGTAATTACCACTTGCTAGTACTGATATTAATTAACAGTGTGGTTTATCCACAGGATTCAAGGACTTAATACCATGTTTGTCTCATTGCCATCAGGCCGGACACCTCACATACACGGTTGTTTCCGCTTCATCTTTTCTCAAAACATTCCTTCGACCCAATCAGCCTTGTCCAGCCCAAATGTAGCCCCCCTCCTCTCCTCTCCCCAACCCTCTTTTCTTCTGTCATACTTAATAACATTACTTCCTCTGTCAGTCCTAACTGTGTTTGGCGCTGGAATCTCAGGGTTAGTATTTAGTGTGTTTAGAGATGGTGGTAGTGGAGGCTGTTATGTAAGGGTGAAATCAGGGGTGAGAACGGGGGAAAGAAAAGGGCCCATGGGCGGAAGGGAAGGCTGGGGTGGTCAGTTGCTGCCGTAAACAGACCAAAGACATCAGTCCAACTTGTCCCTCTAGGTAAGTTACTCACCATTTACTTGACAAAAGATGTACGTTTCCCTCGTTTGTCATTAGCTGCCTCTGTTTTCTTTACTGAGAACTAATAGCCAGTGGAGCGCTGGAATGTGACGGGTACATTTGTCGTCAGTGTGAATTAAAGCCTCGTTGCTAATTTCCTGAAACAGTTTGTTCTCAGAGCTGCATTCTCAGCGACATGCTGGTTAAACATCTGAGTCAAGATTAACTCAGTAAGTTCCTCTGTGTCGGCGGCCAACCGATGAGCTTTGAGCTATCTGCTAAAGGATAGTTTATTATTGGATGGATTTCATTCTTCACCTCCCTCAATGCAAATGTCGTTTGTGAATCAGTTGGCTGTTGACTTTTCTTCCAACACTTCCTATTCCATGTGCTCAAAAAAGTGCTGCATCACAGTTCAAAGCATGTTAGTAGTAATTAGTGCTGTCCACTGAAACGTTTCAGTGATTCTCACTGCTCCTGGAGGCTGTGAAACATGGTCAGTGTTTATGAGGGATTTCATTGGAACATACATTTACTGGACAGCCTGATAGTTGGTTTCGTTTGTCAGATAATTAACGCTAATAAAAGCTAAGTACTAATTACAAGGTGTGTTTGACTTCCACATCCGGACCTTTTTCAACTGGCTTCAACGTTATTACATTCGTCTGATCTGTCCTTCTTGATGTAATAGTGGATTTACCCATGAAGTGCTTGTGTACTTGGGATCGATTTTAAATCTAATCAGAATGAGAGAGCGAGATAGACGAGTGGGACAACTCAGCTGCTTGCAGCACGGACCACAAACATGTCTTGGCAGACATAACTGGCTGTTTGTATTTACTTCCCTCTGTTGTAGCCGTAGAGTGAAGGTAACAAGAGACCGCGAGCTGACCTCTGATGTCTGTGAATGCTGGAATTGATCATATTCATTCATATGTGACAAAATGATGCACTGAGATGTTGGATTTTTTTGCTTCAGCTCAAACTCCACCAACCGTTTGTCCTTTGTGTGTGTGTGTGTGTGTGTGTGTGTGTGTGTGTGTGTGTGTGTGTTTTTTCATTGCTGTTCTATCTGTGTGATTGCAGGGAGTGAAACCTGGCAGTTTTGACAAGGTGGCCATTCCTGAAGTGAAGGAAATCATAGATGGCTGCATCAGAACCAACAAAGATGAAAGGTCACTGACACACACACACACAGACGCACAGAGTTTTAAATGAACCTCCAAGAACAGTGTGTGTGGTTTCCCCCTCAGACATCTGTGGTTGTGTTCCTCTTTCCTCCAGATATGCCATAAAGATCCTGTTGAACCATGCGTTCTTCCAGGAGGACACAGGGGTCAGGGTGGAACTGGCAGAGGAGGACGATGGGGAAATGATCGCCATGAAACTCTGGCTCAGGATAGAAGACGTCAAGAAGCTCAAAGGTACCTAATGTTTACTAAAGTGTCAGACGTTGTCGTCTTGTTTGTGAAACGATGATTGATTCTTAAACAAACCCCTGACTCAGCGGCTACTCTGAATGTGTCCCTCAGGAAAATACAAAGACAACGAAGCCATCGAGTTCTCCTTCGACCTGAACAAGGATGTCCCTGAAGATGTGGCGCAGGAAATGGTATGATGGAAGAGATTAATGGAGAGGAAGAGTATGGGTTTACGCTTGACGTTCACCTCCACACCCCTCAGGTTGAGTCTGGCTATGTCGCTGAGGGCGACCATAAGACCATGGCCAAGGCCATCAAAGACCGTGTGTCTCTGATCCGGAGGAAGAGAGAGCAGAGACAGCTGGTGAGAGAAGAACAGGAGAAAAGGAAACTGGAGGCTGAACAACAGCTGCAGCAGCAGCAGCAGCAGGAATCCCTCAAATCTTCACACACACAGGTTTGTCAGACAGTCAGGAGATAGCACAGACATGTTAAAACTTTGGAAATGAGTTGTTTGGGAGCGTTTGTGTGTGAACCTCATGGTCTAAATGAGAGCGGTCATACTCGTGTTTGCAGGCAGAGGCAGAGGAGACTGACGTGGAGCAGCAACAGCTGCACTATCAGCAGAGCAGCATCTCACACACATGTAAGTCCCCCAGTCTGAACAGTTTCTCATGATGCTGTGGGATGGTAGTGGTAATGTAAACCTTTATTCATGCTGTCCCAGCGAACCAGACACATGAACTAGGTTGTAAAGTTAAGTCATGCAGGTTGTCGTCGTCCTCACATTTTCCCTCTTGTCTCTCAGCTGAAGGAGGCGTGGACAGCGGCCAGGGTTCGTCTGTTTTCTCCTCCGACTCCCCCCACCTCGGTCAGCTGACCATGTCGTACAGCTGCCCCCCCCCCCCCCCCCCCCCCCCCCCCCCCCCCCCCCCCCCCCCCCCCCCCCCCCCCCCCCCCCCCCCCCCCCACCCCCCCCCCCC
>CAAKHB010000320.1:9642-21318 GCA_901007665.1 Aeoliscus strigatus | reverse complement strand
CCCCTCCACTGCCTCTGCCACGCCGCAGCAACACCCAGCCTACGCCCAGCCGCCGCAGCCAATGGTGAGTGGTTATCTCCAAATGAAGGCGTCATGCATGCGCAGGACGCCGCTGCCCCTCACGTCAGTCACGTGTGTGTGTGTGTGGCGTGCTGTGGTCACAGGTTTGCTGGCGTGAAGTAGGAGGACGTTTGCCGTGAGCTTGAAGTTGCCGTGTGTTGAAATTGTCGAGCTTTGAGGTTTTATTTGTGGATGATCCCCTTTGAACTTCAGGAGAATGTGTTTAATTGGTTAAAACTCCTTGAGTATCACACAGACAGGAAGCGACTTCAGTCTCTTTAGCTCTACCAATCTGATATTTATTCACATGTCAGCAGTCTCAGTGCAACAGGCCGTCAGTCGACTGCTCCCAGAGGTTTGAATCACTCTTTTCCCTCATTTTATTCTATTCAGATTTCAAAAATACCATTCTACCTTGTGCCATCATCCGTTCATTGTGTTATTTTTCTCTTGAAATGTATCTGTTGTTGATTGTTTTCATGACCTTTGTGCATATTTAACCTGATTCTTTGCTTGGATTCACATCAACTCCCATGTGTTTATTATTTTTTATTTTTTTAAGTTTTCTCATGTAGAAGCATCACAATTAGGAATGAACAAACTGTAGATTTGTCGATCAGATTTTCTGGGTTACCGTTCAGATTAGTTGAGGAGCGTTAGCATCCACACTCCGACTCGGTTGACAAAAAACAAGAAGAAGAGAAATGATCTGGTATGAAACTGGAAAATCTCTAAAAACGTGAGGCGCATCCTTCAAAAAAAGAACAACAAAAAGTGTGTTACAGCACCAGCGGGGCACTTTTGTTTATTTTCTGTCTATTCACTCTTTGTGGTGTATTGTATATCACCAACACAGTGTTGACTGAGCATTATTCTCTTGTGGCCCAGAGTTTTCTTATTCAGCTTTATTCACTCACTCAGTTTGTCCAACAGACATTTTTAGTGTGAATTGTTTAAGTTTGCCGATCCAGAGCCGTTTTGAGTCCATTTCAGCGCTTGATGTCGTCTTCCCAATTCCTTCTTTTTATGAAGTATCTCCATCTGCTGACTTCACCAGCAGAGAGATTTCATGTTGATCTGAATCACCATCCATTTCAGGGACCTATTTATGGAATAATTTAATGATACAGTTTTAGCTCTCATTAGAAGTCATGTTACAGTCATTAGTCTGATAAAATGTTGAGAACATGACTGCTGGTCATGTTAACTTCATAAATGATGAAATAACCACTTATCCCGATTTTATAATAGTGTTTTTATTTTTTTTGTAGGTTGTTTTGATATTGTTCATTCTTTATTTCCTTTATTGCGGATATTCTATTATGCTATGATTAAAACCTAACTGGGGTCAGAACATTGCACTTAGAACATAGATGGAACAAAATCACACAACTTTTTCAAAATGAATTTCCTTCCTGTGTGTTTTGTGTTTGTGTAACTGTTGCCTTTGTTGTGGTATTTTTATTTTATTGGTTTTCTATGTCCAATTTTCTGTGTGTTTTAATTTCTCTGTTTGTTTTCCATATTGGTCCCCACCTTCTTCCATCGCCCCGTCTGGCCTGCAGTCTGCATCGCGCCGTCGTCGAAGTCGTAGCATGTCTGTTTGCGTCCCCCCGTCCTCCTTTTCGTTTGTTCCCCCGGCCCTGGCTGTTCCTCCCAAGCAGCCCTCCACACCTCCTCCTCTTGACCTGTCCCCCTCATCCGCCTCCGCCTCCTCCCCGTCATCCTCCCCGTCTCCCACTTCGCCTTGCAAACCTCTCACAGCAGAGAGGGACACATTCGCAGGGCGCCTCTCCAAAGCTCTGGAGACGGTCCTTCCTCTTCACTCTGCATCCTCTGTGCCCAGGGCCAGGCAGCGGAGGGCCAGCCTACCTGCCCTGTTCTCCACCCCCGTAGGTTCAAAACTCCCACAGTGGTGGTAGGAAGCAGAGAGCAGAAGAGAAAGAGAAGGGTGACAGATAATGGACCACTCTGCTGTCTGAACTTAGAAATGATAAACCGCTTCTTATTCTCAGGTCACCCATTACAAATGAAGAGTTAAAATATCATAGAAGTAAATGAGAAATATAGATCCCACTAAAAAAAGGCATGTTATTTATTTTAGATGTATTTCTGTTTTAACTATGGCATTTATCGGCTTTTGCAAAGAAACTCTAAATCATGACGGTACAGTAAGTAGCACTCATACTTGTACATTCATATAGAGCTGAAATGCACAAACACATAAAATGGAGTGAAAATGCAATGCGCCTCTTTGGCGCCTCTGCCTGCCATCACCATGTAAATGTTAGTGAAGAGCTGTTTTGCTTGGATTTTGATTTTGTAGTGTAATGTAGTTTGACAGCGTTAAGTGGTAAATGCCATTTGTGAAATTGCTTTGTGTTCAGACTCTGCTGTGAGTCTGTTGATCTCCAGATCCTTCTCTGTCACCATCTCTCTGCTTTTAGACCATCCTGTGATCACGTTACATACAGATCGATTGGCTTTACTCTTCATTGTGCTCTAAGGTGAAAACTGCTTATATTCTATGCATCTACCATGAGAACAAAAGGGCCCATTTAACCGACAGAGTTATAAATATGGGCATTTTAACATTCTCTTTATAGTGTAACAGTCAGCACATGATTGTGAACAGTAGGAGATTCATCCACAGATTAACACGCAGACAAAGCACACAAGTCATTTGACTCTGAAAACTGTCACTATGATGAATATAATCTTAAATTATTCACTACCCTGCTGCGTGTTCCTGTGTGAGACTTCAGAACAATCGTCACATCATCCCCATCATATTATCCAATTTTATTACAATATAATAATACGTAATTCACAAAAATGAAATTCACAAAGTGCTTCACTAAAAGTTAAAAAAAAGGCCATAGAAACAGACTGACAATCAGAACATTCAATAAAAAATGCCAGCAATAAAAACAGGAGCCATACTATTATCAAATAAAATATCTATTTTTTAGCAGGCAGCATAGTTTTCTTCAGCTGATTAAAACATGTAATAAATTCTATTTTTACCATGTGAAGATGCATATTGAGTTTGACGCTATTAGAGCAAATCTTTCTGCGTCGTGTTTCAACCCGTACTTACTGTCTGTAGCAGTGAGCTCGTCTTTGCTGTCTGCTGTTTGTCTGCCTGTCTTTGTGCTCGTCTGTCACCAGTCTGGTGTTTTCCTCCGTGCCCTTTTGGTTCATTCTGCCATTTCTTAACCACATCACTTTGTTTCAAGTACACGGGTTAGAAGATGTCTCCATTTTCTACTGTTGCTTCTTTAAATGCTCTGTTCTCCAGCTGATGTGGGCCTTTGCAGTGGCTGTGTTCTTCTCATTCTCAAACCCATTATATCTCATTGTCACAGCAGCATTCAATGCCTCATCATCCCTACAGTGGAGGAGCAAGCACAGGAGGAGGAGCAGGAGGGAGCATCCCCCTCCCGACGCTCCCCGACCCTCCCGCTATTTTCTTCCCCTCCATCCCCGAGCGCCCCATTTCCTTCTCTCCTCCTCCTACTGGTCCTCCAAAGGCCTACAACACCCAGCGCCGCAAGAGCACGTCCATCCTGGAGGCACACACCCGCCACTTCCAGCCTGCATACACTCGCTTCGGAAGCAGCCTGCATCCGTTTTCTGGGCTGGAGAGTGTGGACACCCCGTCTCTGTTCATGGTCAATCCTGGTTTCTCTGCAGTTGCTCAGAGACTTGGCGTCAGGGAGCCACTGCACCTCCCCGGACAGTCAGACCCAAGTTTGTACGGCTATAAAGACATGAGAGCAGAGCACGAGGAGGTAGTGAGGAGGTTAAGTCTAAATCAAGCTGCCTTACTGGACCACTATGAAGCCATGGCATACGGAGGGTACCCGATGACTGCTCACCAGCTGGGTCACTTGAGTTTCCATCAGCAGAGGCAAGCAGCAGCAGCAGCGGCTGCCAGTTTGGGCTATGAACCCACTCACCAGCCGGGGTTTTTGCACCCTCACATCATGCAAAGAATGAGTGCACACAGTCCACTCCCGTCGCCCTTACCTGCCATGAGCGCATCCACGGCTGGTCCAGTTCCCTTTTCGTCCTCTGACGGATGCTATCCTCCACCGCAGCACGCTCCGCCCTCTGCCTTCCCTATTTCGGCTCCTCCAGTGATGGCCGACGCTCCTCCATCTACTGGAAGTGTTTTTGAGTTCCATTTAGCAGCAGCCGCCGCTGCCGCCGCCGGCGACCCAAGCCTCTTGGCATCTAGACTGTACCGAGGCCGAAGGAGCTCCATGGACCTCCCTCTGGAGGACAACACTGGAACAGGATCAGGTGGCTCCGGCTCGTATGCTCGACTCCAGCCAGTAACAGAAGAGCTGTTCACCTATGTCAGTCCTGAGCTCCCCTTACCTCCAGGAAGTCTTCTCCTCCATCACGCAGGTGTAGCCACAAAGGACAGAAGCCCAGAACCATCAAGTGACTCTCTGACCTCCTCTGATGCGGGAGAGTTCCAGTCACCTCCTCCCCCGAGCCTCCTCTCTCAGTTCGACTCCTCGGCGGCTCAGCCCATTCCTCAGTCATCCTCCTCTGTGCTCAGTGATTCATCGGGGGGAGTTCCTCCGATAGACACCCAGGGACATCCCCCCTCCATGCAGGGTTTTCTCCCTCCCACCCTCTCCTCCGAAGTACCACTTGGGGGAGCATCATCAACTCAGCTGGAGTCTGTCATTCAGAGTGTCTGGGCCCGACACGGAGGGGTGGTACCGGCCCAACCCGATATGACATACCACGAGTCATTGCTGGCCATGCAGGCCTCTAACCCCACTATGGTACTGAGTTTATGTCTTAAACCACCTTCCTGGGTCAAATACTGACAGAAATGGCATAAGCTGCTTTTCAGCAAAGATCCTAAAGCAGGTTTTTATGTTGCACTAATCAGTTTTTATGTTTTTGCTATGTGAGAATCAGAAATTACTTTGAGTCAGAATTTCATAAACACACATTTGATGGTGATTTATTACTTTTGCATCTCAATCAGATTCAGTTTCCCAAATATATATTTTTGCATCTTTCACATAATTTTAGAGTTTCAGGTCGATAATGAGAAATAGTCTTTAAGGGGAATAATCTCCCTGTGAAAAGTAGCTTAAATCCTTTAGAAAGGTCATTTGACCCAGGGCTTTTATACTGCCCCCTGCTGTGCTCGTACCCTACCGACCCTGGAGCCTCAGATGATGTTAGTTCGTCATCATGTTGTTAGGTTGTGATCTTAACCCCCCTCAGTCTTATGGTCGCTGCAGGGAGCGTCTCATGGTCGTCTGCCCTCGTTACACGATTCCTCTCACAGCAATGTTCACTGACCGATGGCAGGCAGGTGAAAAAGATCATCATCCTCATCAGTGTGACCCTCTCAGAGCACCAGTGAAAATTATAAATACTCTCACATTCGTGTTCCATCTAGCTGCTTTCATGACGCAGTAGATGTGTATTTTTCCAGCCCGCACCTTTGAGACGCTTTCCAAGCTTCATAAGCAGTCGAAGCCTCCTCCTCTGTCTTTATGTGGTCTTTTGGGTTTACTGGTCATTGTCAGTAAGTAATATTTTGTCTGTATGTTCATATATGCGTGTATATGAGAACTGTGTGTTTGTGCAGGTATACTACATGTGGTATACTTGAATTTTTGCTCATACAAATCCAAATTCCATCCCAGGGTTCTAAAAATAGATCCAAAATTATACGTACTACACATGTGATGATTATTGAGAATCTCTGTGATTGCGATTTGATTTGTATGGACAAACACACAGAAACATACAACAAAACCGAGGGGGCTTCGAGAACCCCCCAGTATCTGTAGCGATGTAACCATTCTGATGATTTCATGTGTTTTCTTTAGATTTTTTTTGTTGTTGTATGTACTAAAGTTCTTGGCTTCATGTCAGTTCTTTGTTTTAGCCTCTTTTGTTGCTACAAGCTTCCTACAGAGCGTTAAGAGGTTCCAGTTGAACTCCATTAAACCCTTAGAATGCTGATTTTCTCAGTGTCATCTTTACTTTATTCAGTGTACATCTTTTCATGTCATTCTTTGTTCATCTGTAGCTTTAGTGTTTTCTTTGTATCATTGATATTCCATTCTCTACTTATTTCTGTTACATTCCTGTGCTCTGTGACGTTATGTCTGGTGTTTATGTGGCTGCCTGTGGTTGTAGGAGAAGGTAGGTAGCCGTGTGTCCGTTGCAACTGTACTTGTGTAAGCTCCCGCTCTTCTTTGTGGAGCAGAGCTTGCTCGCAGTTTTAAAGTTGCAAACAGCCTTCTAAGGGTTCATGTAGCAAAAGAGTGGCCGTGTGTGCTGTGTTCTATTATTCTAAGAAACCAGCTATGAGAGATGAAGACAAGTTCGGTTTGATCTTCACTGGAATCAACCTGGAATCTTTTTACTCGTTTGTTTGACATTCCAAACCAATTAGACTTTGGTTATGGAAAAATGTTTTCAGGGATTTTTGTACAAAGCACATTCTTCTCTGACCCTGTCAGCTTGTCCAGTTTTCTTCAAAAGAGACTAGCTGAGGCAGTAGCTGACATTAACCCCTTCAAGTCAACATGTGGATAGAAACTTCACAGACATTGGCAGGAGTTAGTTTGAGGTGCCGAAAGTGTCCAGCAGACATCGGACTTGGCGACAGTCATCAGGCAGGAGACACTGACATAAACTTATCCTGGTAACACTTACGGCACCAGCACAATTCTATTTTATAATGTGGAGGTCTGAGCACAGAAACAGTTACATAGAAGTTGTAGGTTTACGAATGTGCCCCATTCATAAACCTCCAAGAATCAGTGTGAGTCAGACATCAAGTCTTTATATGAACTTTATAACATGTTGTATTGTGAACAGCAGTGAATAGTTTCTGAAATTTAAGACATTTATTTGTAATATTCAGCAGTCCAGCTTCTACTTCCGTGACTCTTTAACATCCACTGATGATCACTGCCAATCACTCCGGTCCTGACCTGCATGACAGAACCCTGTACTCACACCCTTCCTAACCCCAGTATCGTGCCTGTGTGTTAAATACAACAAGCTGTGTACAGTACTTATATGTGTATACACACACAGTGTGTTTTCTGTGTGCATGTGTGCATACACAAGAATAAAATGTAGAAGAAAAACATTAGCGAAACTTGTGTTTGCACGAATGTACACGTTCTGAACTGGATGCTACAAACATGTTCTAATTGATTCCCATTTTTCTCTTTTTCCCTTCATCCTTTTATATCCTGCAACGTTCCATCTCCTCCTCTCTGGGCACCTCTCTGCCTCTTCTTTCTGTAAATGTGTTTCTGAAGCAGCAGGTTCAGGCTCCTGCCCCCCAGCCCAGTCCAGGACCCCCTCTGGCCCCCAGCACATCCCAGCCGGCTCCCCCAGGAACCTCCCAGCAGGTAACTACCAGCCGAACTGCTGAGACAATCAATAAACCAAGTTCTTTTCTTCTCACGTCTCTGATTCATCATGTTCCCTCACAGATCCCTTTCATGTCCAAACCCATAAAGACACAAAAATAAGTCCAAACTGTTTCAGTTCTTGCACAGACTTTGATGTTATTGCCGTTGTTTGAAGGTCACCTCTCCCGCAGAGCCGGCACTCAGCCTGCAGTAATACCATCGTGTTTTGCAAGAAAAGCCTTGGCCCCCTGCGCAAACCCCTGTTATGAACTAATTTCTGCCCTAAACTGATTTGACTGAGCACAAGTGGTTTTTAATCGGAGATTAAATGTTTCCTGTTGCAAAATAGTGACCTTAACATTCTTCAACTTTCCATAAGAATTATATTTTGCGTCATATCTGGCATATGGTTAGAGAAAAAACAAGCAGAAAAAAATCTTTCTGGAGATGGTTGGTCAATAAAAAATAAATACATTTGAAATGGTAAGTAATAGTAATAATAATAATGAACCGTCTTCATTTTGGTTTTCTGGTAAGTGGGTCTTTCTGTCTGTCTTTTTCTTCAGGTTGTTTCCTCTAATCAGTGTATCAGTACATCAGTTCAGAGCCCCACATACACATCTGCACTGCAGTCATCTGCACAGGTACAGTAGCACATCTGAGCCACATGAACACATTTACCTTCATGTACAAACAGGAATCACAAACACTTCACACGAAAACATACTTCACATACTTCATAGTTCACTCAGGACAAAGATTCAAAGACTCACCTCACAAACTCCATGCAAATAAAGAGTAATCTCAAGTAATGAACAATTACATGTTACATGTTTCCAGTCAGACAAATATCTAACTTTTTATACATTATTACGGCATGTTTTAATTTGGTGGCTTTTTTTTTAAGCTTCATCATCTGTTTGATTCTCTCTTTTTCTTCTCTTCACTCATTGGCATGCCGCCTGTATTCATCACTCGTTTGTTTCCTGCATGAATACACCTGGTTGTCTATGTATGTGTGTGTGTGTGTGTGTGTGTTTAGTTGTGTGACCTCAGTCCGTCCCCCAGTCTTGAGCATCTGTTTTATCTGTACCAGGCTGCTAGGCTAGTGAAGGTAGCGTTGTAAATGCCACAGTGTGTGTGTCCTTATGAATCATTTGTGTGTATATCCCTCCATAGATAATCTGTGTCAGTTTACCGACATTAAGTAGAATTTAGAAACAGTGGTGTTTCCTCTTGTTTTTGTCTTCCTGTTTGGTGGTGATTATCCTTGTTAGTATCCTTGTCTTTGGTCGGGTTACATCTGCCACTGAGTCCACTCTCCTCCACAGTGTGAATGCAGCATGTCCCCTCTGTTAGCAAAACATCAGCATCCGGATCTGTAGATAATCTACACCATCCAGGGTTTTTCCTAAACCTCTGACAGGGAACGTTCAGTCAGCGTGAGGCCTGATCCTTTAGCTTCGACGGCACTGCAGCTGAGCTCAGAGCCCCCTCAACTCACTGTCCCAGCACCATGGTGATTGATTGGCCACATGACATCATCTACTTCCTCTGTCTTGTGATGTTTCTTCCTCAACTTCTCTCACCTTCTCTCTCCAACCTCCACCTCGTTCTTATTCTTACCTACCTTTTGTTCTCCTGTCCTGTCTCCTTCTCCACTTACTGGCTCTTCCTCCTCTTCTCAGCCCAGTCCTTCTACCTCTACCGTTTCCTTGGTGACCCTCTCCTCTCCTCCGCCGTCCCTTCCTGCTACCATGCCGACAGCGGTGGTGGCTTCCCCTCCCGCTCCTCTACCACTCCCTGTTGGGGTGGTGCCTATTGTTTCCCCTCCTCCTCCTCCTCCTGTGCCCTCACCTCTGCCCCAGCCTCCTACCATGGTGCCAATCATCAGTGTAGTCACCGACCCGTCTGAATCCACTTTGGAAGCCCGGCCCCAGGTACTGGTTGGACAGTCAAACCCACCGTATGGATGTCAGGCTCCTTCCACACATTTTAAACTAAATGAGGTTATGGTCGTGCCCCTGAAAAAAAGTGGTTTACTTGATTGTAATTACACACACTATTTGTAAAAGCCTTGAACTACCCAAATTTCTCTTTTATTTCATTTTCTTTTTCTCTATGCCGCACCGTCAGTCCCTTTTATATTATTTGATTATGTTGCAGCCTAATGCTTTTCTCTTGCTGACGCTACACCAGTTTTATTCTTGCCTGCGTCGTTTCTTCTGGATTTTTAAGCAAATGTTGGTGTTGATATTTGAAGCGATGGTGTGTACTCGTGTGTGCTGTATCTGCGTTACGTGTGTTTTTCAGTCGGCCTCTCAGCCCGCCGATCTGTCCCAGTTCCAGCTGCAGCCCCCTCAAGTTCAGTCGTCCATAGAGAGGTAAGAACGGCACACAATCCTCACACAGAAACACCCGTTTATGTGCTGTTCACGTCTCCTTTCCCTCCTTCTTTCTGCCCCAGTGGCCACTCTGAGACTTCAGGTCTCAGTGACGGCAATGAAGGAGGAGGAGGAGGTCGGCACGAAGGACGCTCCACCAAGCGACACCAGAGACGCTCTGTGCGAAGTCGATCACGCCATGAGAAGTTCTCTAAGGCGAAGCTCAATGTCCTTAATGTAATACAGCGTTCAATAAATCAATACACAAAAGAGATTAACAGTTGGTGGAACTAATGATATGCATCTCCCATCTAATTACGTCTCGTGTGTGTGTGCGTGTGCATACGTAGATATCCAACCGGGGCGACAGGGTAGCAGAGTGTCAGTTGGAGACGCACAACAGGAAGATGGTGACCTTCAGGTTTGACCTGGATGGAGACAACCCGGAGGAGATAGCCCAGATCATGGTGCGCACACTGAGTCCTACAGATGCATTGTTCCACCTGTACCTGCTTTGTCTGCAACATGAAACATCATGAAAGCATAAAGAAAAGCTTTGGTTTCCTCTGTGTGTGTGTGTGTGTGTGTGTGTGTGTGTGTGTGTGTCCAGGTCCAGAGTGAGTTTATCTTGGAGAATGAGCGTGAATCGTTCATCGAGCAGGTCAGAGAAGTAATCGAGAACGCTGATAAGAAGCGCCTGGAGAGAGATGCAAGCAGCCAGGTGATTACAACACACTTCCCTTTCAACCTTTGTCGTCTTCATCATATTTAATGTGGCATATTTGTTGATTGACAGCTGGCCGGTGACATGACGCAGCAGATTCCTGCTATATCTGCCCCCATGCCTGGTAAGAATGGCATATCAGATGTATAAGAAGCACATGCGTTCACATGGTTTTCCCAAAACAGGTATTGAATAAGACTTACTTTGTTACCCAGACATCCCTCCCAGTGCGACAGCGCAAGTGGTCCATTCAGCTGGGCGCAAGTTCATCGTGAGCCCCGTACCTGAAGCTCGCCTAAAGGAGCAGACGTATCCCACCTGTCCCTCTCCTGTCCCTCCTGTTGAATCAGGTGAGGATGTATGTGATCGTTCAGGTGAAAAGGAAACACGCCACAAACATGAGTCTGACCAAATGACTCCCTTTTTTTCCAGCTCCTCCTGCTTCAGCTCAGACTTCAGGCCTGTCTCAGTCTGCAGGAGCTGTCAGTTTACATCAAGCCTTCTCAGAGCTCAGGCAGAGCCAGAGTCAGTTGGACCCTGGACCCAGCACCGCTCCGGCCTCCATCCACTCCATACATCCTCCCCTGCAATCTGCAGCAGTGTCTGTCCCATCGCAGACCTGCAGCATCAGTGGATCTTCTCCTGCTGTTGATTCTACTGTGTCAGAGGCCTCTCTTCCCCCTCCTTCCTCCTCCTCACCCTCTGCCTCTCTCAGCCCTCATTGCTCCTCTTCCCCCCCTTCCTCTGTGGTGAATCAGTCCTTCCTGAAGTCTCAAGTGCTGTCACCACCAGGGGTTCCGGCTGCGTTCCAGCCCCAGGGACAGATTCCACCAACAGGTCCTGGCGTCAGTGCTGCGTCTGTACCGTCTGTACCACTGACCAGCGTCCTCCCGACAATGCTGACCTCCCCTCCCTCCTCCCAGTCTGCTCCCCTCATATGCTCTCCCCCCTCCACACTCCCAGCCAGTGAAGTTCTTCCTGATCATCCTTCAGTCTCCTCCACCTCTTCTGCTTCTCCCCTCTCCATCTTCACCAACCCCACCACTGCCATCCCAGGCCCCAAAGTCACTCCATCTGCTGCCTCCCC
>CAAKHB010000319.1:9080-39245 GCA_901007665.1 Aeoliscus strigatus | reverse complement strand
GAAATTTGACCACAACGTCAAGGAAAAAAATTTGGCTCAGATTTATGTTTTTCTCATTTTCTCGACAGCCGCGGACCTGAAAAATTTGACCAAAAAGTCAAGGGATCAAAATTGGCTCAAATTCACGTCAGTTGATGTCAGTCGGCCGCCGACACCTGCAGAGGTTCGATATTTGACCAAAAAGTCATGGAAAAAAATTTGGCTCAGATTTGTGTTTTTCTCATTTTCTCGACAGCCGCGGACCTGAAAAATTTGACCAAAAAGTCAAGGGATCAAAATTGGCTCAAATTCGCGTCAGTTGATGCCAGTCGGCCGCCGACACCCATGGCAGTTAGAAATTTGACCACAACGTCAAGGAAAAAAATTCTGCTCAGATTTGTGTTTTTCTCATTTTCTCGACAGCCGCGGACCTGAAAAATTTGACCAAAAAGTCAAGGGATCAAAATTGGCTCAAATTCGCGTCAGTTGACGCTAGTCGGCCGCCAACACCCATGACAGTTAGAAATTTGACCAAAAAGTCAAGTGATCAAAATTGGCTCAAATTTTACGTCAGTTGATGCCAGTCGGCCGCCGACACCTGCAGAGGTTCGATATTTGACCAAAAAGTCATGGAAAAAAATTTGGCTCAGATTTGTGGTTTTCTCATTTTCTCGACAGCCGCGGACCTGAAAAATTTGACCAAAAAGTCAAGGGATCAAAATTGGCTCAAATTCGCGTCAGTTGATGCCAGTCAGCCGCCGACACCTGCAGAGGTTCGATATTTGACCAAAAAGTCAAAAAAATTTGGCTCAAATTTGTCTTTTTAGATTTCAGTCGACTGTCGTAACCCGCGGGGGTTTGAAATTTGACAAGAAAGTGAAGAAAAAAAAATGTCTGTCTTTTTCCACTTCCGTCGACCATCGTAACCCATGTAGGAAAATCCCTTCCTTTGTTTCACATTTCATCAGAGATTATCAGGTAACAACCCGATCCTGTTGAAACATCGAGTAAAGATTCAAACTTTAAGGAAAGGAACTTTGTGAACTTTCCTTGTTTGAGTTATGACATTTATTTTTGAACTGTGATTACATCTTGTAGACGCTGAATTTTTATGTTTGTAGTGTTGGATTCCAGGTGTCTTATTTTCCAGATTTAAAAAAAGCAACCCGCCATCAATCTTTCCATCCACACCCATTTTAACCCAACCCTCATTAGCTATGGTTTGATGCGCGCGCACACATGCACACACACACACACACACTTATGCTCCCAAACAAGTGAACTTTGATGGAATGCAGTGATTTAGAAACGATTCCCCTCACTTATTAAAATGAGACAGGCTGCTTATGATCCCCCCCATGCCCCACCCCCTTCTGGTGTGTCTTTCCAGTCTTTGATCTGTCCTCCTGGCATCAGCCTCAATTGTTAGATATTCAAATTCCTTTACAGCGGATGGGCACATCTGACAGCCTGAATATTAGGTGTTATTATTTCCCTTTTTTTCCCTCAACCGACACCACTTCATACACCACATATAAACCTTGTTTTGATTGAGGAGGTTACAACCGTTGTCACAAAGCTTTGCAGGTGGGCGGGAATACAAATAGACATATTCTGAGGAAGGAAAAAAAGTGTTTAAAGGGTTGGTTTTGAAAAGCTATGCAGGTTTAAAACAAACTGCTCCTCTCTGGGTCACCCTCCATCTGTGATGCCCAGTCTTGTTATCTCAGTGTGCTCGTCAGCTGAAAAAAGGCTCCAGTTTTCAACCTCAACGCTCTAACGTGTGATAAGATTTTCAATTGAACAGATCATTTTATTTATGGTTCCTATCTACAATGATAGGAATGTAGGGATGCATTTATTAAACACTGAGTGCCAAAATGAAAGAATGACACAAACATTTGGAAATTTGTAGATATCATTATATTTTACCAGTAAAGATGCTGTGAAAATGTTCAAATGCAGTCACTTCTGACGTGAAGCCAAAAGAAACAAAAAAATATCTCTTGATTAATGTTTGTATTTGCATGTCTTTCTCAAGATGAAGCTCAGAATAATATTCTATTCATATTCAATCTCAGAAAACTATATGGACGCACGAAGAGACCTGGCTGCAGACGTGCGTTGTTAATATGAGTCACTAGTAGTTAATAGTGCAGAATAAATGTCATGGCCTTCTCCTAGAGGAGAAGTAGAAGAAAAGTGTTAAACAGTACCAATTCAGAGACTTACTTAATTAAGTGGAAAGTTTTCTTTTTCCTCCCATGAAATGTCAGTTTTGTGTTTTAGTGACGTTCAGACAAACATACATGCAGTTGAAAACTGTTCACCACCCTGCGGTTGCAGCATTTTTTGGAGTTGGATTCCTTGCCAGCTGTTTGTGGCATGTAGCGGTAGACGTCAGCTGTGGGTAAAAGGTGGAACAAATCAAGGGGGACAAGTGGAACAAACCCCAATATTTATTTGTTAGTGTAGCTCGCCACGCTCTAAATTTCACGTCACCACTGTTTCTTGTCACCAGCAAAATAACACGAGCATGTTGTGGGCATAAGAGACACTTAGATTCGATTTACTGCCTCCAACATGATTTAGACTCGTGGCTCGCCCAGACAGATTGACAACGGTGTCTTTATCTGCGCTTTGTTTTATTTTTGGCTGTTTACTTTGCCTCTCCACTGTCATTTCAAACAACCACTTTAAAGGAGCCAGCTGAGATCTTGAAGATCTGTCGAGAATGAGCTCTCTTTCATGTCCTAAGCACTTTATATGACAAATATGAAAAGGGCTTCGAGAGAGATGACAGGTTTCGTGTCGCCCCGCTCCTCAGCTGCAAAGAGCTGTTCAGGTAGAAGTCAAACCTGTAATCTTACAACACGAGACCTTGTGCTGAACGAAGAGAAGAGGTGGACCTTTCTCATTCAGGAGCTGCTGGCTTGAAGTTTTTACATGTAACATAATATACAAACAAAAGGTGGGTGACACGGTGGAGGAGGTTAGCAGTCATCATAGTGAGAATGTCCCTCGTTCCGTTCCTGGCCTAGGGGTCTTTCTGTGTGGAGTTTGCTTGTTTTCTCTGTGTATCTGTGGGTTCTCTCCGGTTACTCCGGCTTCCTATAACCAAAAGGTTAATTGTCTGTCCTTCGGGTCGCCCAGTGATGAGCTGGTGACTCGTTCAGGTTGTAACCCGCCGTACACCCGTTGACAGCTGGGATCGGCTCCAGCACGACAATGACCCATGACCGTAGCAAGTGGGAGATGATGAATGAGTGACTGTATTGTAAAAGAACCATGTAATTGAAAGAGAGTCTCATTGTGGAGTTCCACCATGAGCCACTGGGGTTTGAATTGTCTGAGGTGAAACATTCACTGGACTTTCCCATCAAATATGAAGCAGTAGTATTAAGAAAAGTCAGAATAGGGCACTATCTTTTGCACTGATGGACTCAGTAAGGTCAGGAATCTTTAATGTCTGTTGGAGTCCTGCTCACTAGCTGCGGTGACAAATCTCGCAGCACTCCAGACAAAACTCGAGACACTCGGTCGGTTCACAGCAGGACTCGAACAGGACCGAGTGACAGTGGGCGTTGCAGTTGAACTCCTCCATGGGCGACTCCTGAACCGCCAAACAGCAGCGGGCGCAGGCGTGGCAGCAGGAGGAGCAAAGGGCGTCGAGGCAGGGGGAGCAGGCCGCCAACAGGCCCGCGACCATCACAGAGCACTGACACCAAAGACACGCCAGCAGGAGGTGAACACACAAGTCTGCCGGGGGCGAGGAGACAAAACACTGAGTTAGTGACAAAGCGTAGGTCACATACAAGCTCTTATGTGTTACAGCTGCTGTCAAACACAATCAAAACCAGCATGAATAACTTTATTAACCCTAAATTAATCTCTCACGTTTGTTTGGAATGCTAACAAGAACTTGAAAGGAAAACTGCCGCAATGATCAAGTGTGATTGTGTTTACCTAATCACAGAGCCTCGTTCATTTCTCAGGGGAGAATAAAAAAGGCCACAAAGGCTTCTAGTGATAAACAACAGCGAGGAAGAAGCTGTCACAACATAATTGCTCTCTTTCCTCAATTAGGTGTGCGTGAAATTGCATACATTAACCCTACAGGTGCGTTCCAGTGTGTCCCTCACCATCCTCGCTGCCGTATCTCTCATCTCGGGTTTTCATCCTCCCAAGAAGCAGGTAACGTGTGAGCTCATGCAAATCGAGCTGTTTTATCCTGTTTACTCAAGGAAGTGAATGAAAAGACGACAGCAGAGTTCCCTGGGGAGTGGGGTTCAGCATCCTGCTGCTTCGCCACCTAAATTACACAGCCCATGCACATAACGTATGCTAATACCTGCATGGAGATGAAAAACTACCCGGGGATTTATTTAATGCACAGCTTCATAGTGGATACAACACGGAAACAATGGTAAACAAGGAGCAGAACACATGCTTTGATCCAACTGGAAGAAACTTTTTAGGATTCCACTGATAGTTTGTTAATGGCAACAGATTTATTCTATTGATCTGACAAGGTGTCAAGGTGTTTCTTCTCCTTCAGGCTAGGCAAAGAATTAGTCTTGAATCAATCTGTTTCATTATTTAATCAGACAAAATCAGCTTTACTTGCTCCTCATCTTTATGTTTTTTTTTGGTTGTTGTTTTAATTTTTTTTTAACTTTTTCATTTTACAGATTCATACATCTTAGTCCGATGGGGTTCCAGTGGATCCCTGGTGTCTGGTACTGGTACCTACATATATAAATGCCAATACAGAGTAATTCACACACTCAAATTAGAACATAACATAAATAGTTAGTCACAGCTATACCATTTCCTCCATTCATGTCCTGATGTTCTCACCAGCCCTTCATAAAGAAAGTCTCATGGCTGCCTCTCTTTCTCCCTGTCATTGTTAATTCTCACCAGCATCTGTTCATATGACGCTATTTCTATTATAGGTTCAGTCCATTGTTTTTCATCTGGTGGGGTTGACATTTTCTCCTAAGGATATTGCAGGCTTCTGTGTCATGCTCTGACACTCCCATTATTTGTGTTTGGTCACCCAATAAGCATTATCTCGGTGAGACAGGAATCTTTATCTCCAGAGCCTTCCCCTGGTGATCTGTTATTCACCCCAAATGGGTACATCAACTTTTCAAAAAACCTATAGGTATTTACCTTTTTTTAAAACAATTTTTATTTTATGGTTTGGTGAGGAAGCAATGGTCTTCTATTTTGTAGAGTGATGTCTGATACGTGGCTGCTCATTAATTCTTAATGTGAATTTCTCTTGTGAGATCAAATAAAGTATCTATCTATCTAGGAGGGCATGTTAGCGTATTTTAGAGAATGCTGTAAATTCAGATCCAAAGATATGCAGAGATCGACTGGTACAAAAAAACAGCCCTGGACTTATTCTCTAAACAGGTCGATCTATCTATTGTCCTACTGTTCAAAAGTGTGGCATCACACAGACAATTTTAATTTTAAAGACAATTTCAGTTTTATAGCTTCTCTAATGAACAATTTCAGCAACAAGGGGTTTTTACTCTATTAGCACTGGGGCACAATTAGCTAACACAATGTAGCATTTGAACACAGGAGTAATGGTTGATGGAAATGGCCTGTGTACACCTATACAGATATTCCATTAAAAATCATCCGTTTCCAGCAAGAAAAGTAATTTTTCTGGTTAATTTAATGTTATCTTTGCAAAATCATTGAAAAAAAACAGTTATCTTCTTCAAAAAATAAGGACATTAAGGACAACAATGAAATCCATCCATCAATCCATCAGTCATTCAGTCAGTCAGTCATACATATGAATAGCTGAGTGACATGTTGCATACCAGCAGGTGTAGCAGCCGGCCGCTGTGTGCCAGTGATGCAGCCTCTGCTTCCACGTCTGCTGCTGTGCACAGACACGCTGGAGGCCGGCAGGGTGCTCAGGGAGCGACGAGGGAGTCTGTCGTTTGGGACTGAGAGGCCACATCGCGGGCAGGTCGGCTCATGGACGTCACGGTGTGGGACTTCATCATGATGGGCTGCGTTTGACTGAGGTTGGGCTGAGCAAAACAGACATTTAATGATGGAATGAATCCCGAAGAGCAAACGTATCTGGTCCCGCTCACTACCTCTGCATCACTTAGATGACATAAATGTTAAATACCTTCTCATAGCAGTAGATTTTTGAACGCAACTGTTTGTTGGAGAGGTGTTAAGGTTTCCACTCACAGCTGATGAGGCCTGTTGGGGCGGTACTTCCTTTGCTAATGGAGTCACCAGCTGAAAGGATTTCCTTTGCTGATTTTGAAGCCACACTACCTTAAACATCAAAACAATGTCATGTTAGCAACAAGCTGACAACCCTTGAGCATACAAATCATGTTTCGATCAGTAAAAATGACGTAAGTGGAAGATTTAAATTTAGTTTTCACCTCACTACCCATGAAAACGTACACCACGGCCCCATCACACCCCCACACAGCACTGAAGACGTCCGTATCAGATTTAGACATACATGTCATACACATACATGTACGTACGTTGAAGAGGAACTTTGACGTATATTAAGACAGATCATGAGCACCTACCCTGAGAGCGATCATTTGGTTCCTCTGTAGTGTCCACAGGTAAAATCTCTGCTGGTAACATGTCCGTTCCTCTTTGTTGACCCGATAACGTCTTTCATTCTCCTGCCTGGACTCACACAAGGAGGTCAGGAAACCTGCAGCAACACCCAACATGCCGGCATGAGTCACCACTGAGGAGACTGTGACCTACGAGTGTGTATGTGTGCGTGTTTTGTTGTTGTCCAGCGACTTATCAGAACTCCCTTCTCAGCAGATCCCAGAGCAGCGACTCTGCTTTTAGTCATCTAACACAATGGAGACACATACCCCACGTGTGTGCCAGCTGAACATCTTTGCATCTTGCATCTCTCCCTCCATGATGCACACATATACAATAAACATCCAAAAACATTCTTAACTTTGGTCAAGCTTCACATTGTTGCTCATGCTAAATTGAGCCGTTATTAAACATCAAAATAGGGAATTAAAAAAGACAATACATTGATCAACACCCTGCTTCTAACAGCACATACATCAATATCATACTTTCTAGGTTCATTCTAAAGCACCATCATCACCATCATTTGCCATCATGACACACTGAGTCAGTATCACAGACTTACAGTATCACAAACTTTAGATTTCCATGGCCACAGTTAGCAAACGTAATATCTCTAGAATGAACTCCCAACTGGGAAGTAACCCATGAATGATTCTGTCTGAGTTTCTGTATTAATTCCTATCGCAGGACGTTACCTGTCTTTTATCAGAAAGCCTTTGTATCAGCGTTTCATGTCCATCCATCTCCAAGCGAAGGCTTAAGAGCAACTCAAAAACTCAAGAACTAAATGTTTAAGGCAATTAATGTCATACAAAGTGATATTTCTATCAGTTTATGGAAGTATTGTATTCCTGCGGTTAATTTGACACGTGTGACAGCATCATAATCACATGTCAGTGAACCACACAAACCCTTTCACAGCGGCAGCTGCCGTCAAAAGTGCTGCGCTACTGAAACATGTTGACTCGCCCGCCTCGCGCACGGTGAGGATATGGCACATCAAAGCTGTTTGTAAGTGAAACTGTCGAAGTTGTTGAGCACCATGATAACTTTCAGTCAGTTAACACACCACAGAGAGAAACAGCAAAATGTCATCTAATGGGCTGACAGCAAATCAAAGGAGGCTGTGAGAGCACACATAATGCTGGGGCGTTATCAGCCCAGACAATTACTGGCATTAGTCAAAACAGGGAGGCAGAACAGGCCTTTGTTCTGTGCGTGATAGTTTCTGCTTCATTACTTGCCAATTGTCAGCAGATGAGAAGATGCCACTCTGTTTACCTGCAAATGCCAATGTTAATTTTGCATTTTTGCATGATTATGTAGTTTAAAAAAGTCTGTAAATATTATTTTTAAAAATATATATTTTATATTATCAGTGGTTTTAGTTAATAAAAAAATACAAAATACATTTTTGATAGACAGGAGAAATTAAATAAATATGAATATATAAATATAAATCAATACATTTTAAGGAATTTTTACTCTTAATAAAATGTTACGTAGCACATTTTTCTCAGTTTGCTCACACTTTTAATGATATGAATATACAATGAGTCAGAGTCAGAGCTGCAATTGAAACCTTTACTTATTTTGGCAAATGTCACATTAAATTATTACACTTTCCTCACCATTCATAATTATGGGAAATATTCATCATGATGTATAGCAATTAACACATTTAAGTAAGCAAAAATTATTATTTTTTTTTTAACCATCTTTGTTCCAGCTTGTAACGTGTATCCCATATAAACTGATTAAAATAATATTTGCTAAAACTAATGTTCAGCTAAAATTATGTGTCTCATTAAAGTGCAACATTTGTGTGTTTTACAGTCATGTATTCATTTTTTTCATATTTGTGGGTGTTTTGTTTCACAGTGCTGCACTACATATATGATACACAGTAAATTTAGTTACGAAAGAAATCATTTTATTGTTTTCTTTCCAAGTCTTGAATTATAACCAATAACAAGTGAAACCACGCATGCATGTCTGACATTAATATATCTTTTAAAAAGTGAGTATCAATTGACATAAATGCGTTTTGTCTCCTTACGCAATTTAAACAGGTTTATATAGTGATTCAGTCTTGTGACAGAACATCAAAATAAATACAATACAGAATATCCACAATATTATAATAAAATGAAACAAATGCTGGGAATACCTCACAGCAAAAACACACACAGGCAGTGGTGTGCACGTTTAGAACCCACGTGGGAAACATAACAGGGCTATCGTGTGGAAATAAAGAGTGAGTTAAGCTGAGCTAAACATAGAGATGAAAGAAATTGTAAACATTTTCATATATTTCAATGACACAAATTGTCTTACTAATAAGCAATTCCTCCAACTTACTATACTATTACTTATTGACAATTACAGGAAATACACAAAGTATTAATATTGTACAATTCTATAATTCTTCCCGGGACTCATTTCCTTTGGCCTGTAGAGTACAAAATAAGGGAACGGATGATTAGAAATGCAATCAGAGAACAAACTCCCATGGAATGTTTGTTTTCTTTGGCTCATTCTACATCTATATCAATGAGCTTTTGTATGACTTGAAAATGAAAATATGAGATGGAAAAATTCAGTACTGTTCATCTAAAGCACATCTTCCATCTTAGCTTTAGGTGGGTGCTATTAACAAGAGGGTGATCACACATCTGTATCGTGGGACGTCAGGCTTCGCTTTGACAGAACTGTTTTGGTTTGAACCCAAATTAACAGTGTGTATAAATGAACAGATTTACATGAAGCAATGATCTTATTGAGCGTGAGTGAGTGTGATTGGTTCACATCCCTGAAAGGTGAATACAGACTTACTCAACTGATTCAAAGCTGTTTTTCAGGGTCATTCAAGGTCAAATAGGTGCTCTTCATCGTTTTCAAGCATGTCCATCTCGAACCCAGCAGAGGTTACTGTTGGACATTTCTGCTCATTCAGACTCAGCACATTGCCTGTAAAGATAGGAGACCTGCCGGAGGGGAAGCACAGAGACATTTTCAGCACATCATCACAGCTGTTTGTTTATTCTTTTTTATTTCTTTTTCATGTTACACATTAGACAGCTCCAGCTGGATGGGGTTACAGTGGATCCTTGGCATCTGGTACCGACATAAAATTGACAACTCCTGTCCTGTTGTTCCAGAGCCTTCCCCAGGTGGCCTATTACTTTCTATTACTATCTATAGGGTTTTCATCAAACAGAACTCACTGCAGGACAGAGTCCAGACCGCTGACGTCAGCTGGACTCTTCTCTTGTGTTTGCTTCTCTGAGTTCTTCAGTAGAGACCCGTTCTGGAATCCAGGCAGCGATGTCTCGGTGAGTTCTGCCTGCAAAGAAGACTGATCCAGATGACAGAGGCCTAAACCACTTCCTGTAATCACGGACCAGATGCTCCTCAGACACTCACCTGCAAACTATCATTCAGAATTTTTCCAAATGCAAACCTGGACGACACATTCTTCATCAGTGTCGGACTCCTGCGGAACAACAGACGTATCTGATTACCGATGTGTGTCTAATGTCGCTTTCTCACGAAGCAAATTTATACTTTATACTTTACAACACAGCAGAAATTTCTTTTACAAAAGACAAAGCAGTGGCTAATTAATAACGATACACTTGAATCTTACGTCTCTTTGCTGCTGTTCCTCTAAAGCACATCTGTCACAAATATTGTCAGATATTCCCTATGCATTTTTTTCTTTTAGCACATACAGGTAAGACTATAAACAAAAACTGACAGACAATTGGCCCCTGTTTGTTTACAGGAAATCCGGAATCAGAGGGAAATAATTATCACCAAAATCACGCCTCTTTCAGACAAAGACAGGTGTGGTACAGTAGTTGAAGTTAGTATAGTATAGTACAGTAGTTGAAGTTAGAGGAGGTGATGCTGGTGTTTCTTTTCAGAAATGATTTAAAACACCAGAGGTGTCATAAACATGACATCTAGAAGTCTGTTGTACCCCGTGATCCTCTGTGACCTCCTCCTCTGATATTCCACCTCGTCCACCGTCCACACGGCTCCTTTCATATTCTCCATGCGAACAAAGCACTTGTGCAGGCTCAGGTTGTGGCGAACGGCATTCTGACACAGAGAAATCAGCGTGATGGTGATGTTACTGAACACCTGCTACATAAATCAGCTGAGACATACACATCTGCAGCTGTGGTACCTTCCAGGTTGCAGCATTGTGTCTGAAATAGACAAAGGTCCGCGTGAACCAGTTGTAGATGTCGTTCAGGGTCAACTGCATGTCTGATGATTCCAGGATTGCCTGGAGGGAGACGGGATACACATGTGGCACAATATTTATCATAATGTGTTCATTTTAACCTCTCAGGACTGACATATCCCTCACTTTACTACGACTTAAATAAACACTGTAATATGTTCTCACAGAAATATAATGTATTTATCACATTCTAAACCTACCGTCATTGGAATTTAACAGGAACACGCAAATTGTTTTCATTTCACAACCCAAACTGCTGATATGACTAACAGTCTGCAGAATACTATAAATGTATGTGTCAGGTGAGGAAAGCAGTGACTCAAAGACTGTACCTGTCTTATCAGGGCTGCATAGGTGAAAGGTGGTCTGATATCAGTGTTCCTGTAGAGCTCATATTCATTTTCTGGGGAAAATAAGTGCCATCAACTGCAGTTCCTTTTTTTTTCATTTAAAGCCATGTAGTTTAATACAACTGCCCAGTCATAAATCCACATTCTAGGTTTGTGAGTAAAGTATTTGTGTACCTGAAGACATCATGTAGACTAAGGATTGATGGCGACGTCTTAAAGCGCCGACAAGCGGGCTTTGCATGGGCGACTCTTCTTCACACCCCTGGGATGGCGGCAGAGCCTGAGGTGACGGTGGACTCGAGGGCAGAGGCAAGTTGTTGGAGGCAGACACTGAGCTGAGCTGAGAGACACGGAGACGTGGTATAAGTTAACAAAGGGACCGGAAGATTCCACAGAGTGTAACAGAGTGATTCGATTCGCCTCTTCAGAGGTGATTCCACTAATATCACCAAAAGAAGGAAGTCAATTATTGTTAATTACAGGGTGAAATTGTTTGGTGAGTGTAGTGATTATGGTGCAATATTTGCAAGATTAACGGATAATTAGCCTCCGTACTATCAGAGCAGAGTCAGAAAACACAATGACATTGGAGACCGTATGAGAGTTGCAGTGAAAAGGTGCATAATGGTAAAACGTCTTCTGTTTGTCACCAAATATGAGAAAAAGACATTATATTTGTTACACTCAAACATGGCTACATGGTGTCTGCATCAGAGTGGAGAAGATGACATGGAGTTTATGGTCAGTTTGGTCTGTCTCGTACACACAGCGATCCCTGCGCACTCATTCAGCTGCACACAAACCTGTGTGTCGGGCCTCGTCTCTGATTGCTGTCGCTGAGGTGACGGGGATTCTAACGATGGCAGATGCAGGTGAGCCATCATCGCTTGCAGACGCTCCCGCTCTTTGTTGAGCTGTGAGGAAGATGAAGGGAGGGAGAAGTGTCAGAGTGGGTAGACGTTTCCTGCCATTTCGAACATCAGGATGGAGGCTGCAGTGACTGAATGTCGCCCGGTTTCCGTCAGACATGTTTCCATGGGAGAATATTGGCAAAGTGTTGCAGAAAAAAACCTTAAATACCCACCACCGAAAAGGCACAACCCAAAGAGGTTTCAGTGACTTTAAATAGCCACAGCTGATATAAAATGTTCACTGGAACAACATAAAGAGACTCTCACCTGAAGCTCAAGTTGATGAACCACTTGCATCTGGACTCGACACTGGGCTGTACTTCTATCATCCAGAATGTGGTCACAGTTTATGTGCCTGGACAAACACAACATAGGAGCACTGAAGGAATAATCCCCCTTTTACAATTAGATACAATATTCTGTCTTTCTCCTGCTGGGTGGATGATCTCAGACAGTTATGCCAATTCAGATCTACCAAAACATTCAGAGTTTTATCCTTTGACTCTTGCTTGTACAAACTATCCCATGAAAGGGTGCCCCCTACTGGTTTGGAGTGCAAAATGCCATGTAGATCTGTGAAAAGGTGATGCTTGTACAGGCATGGAAAGAATTATTAGAGCACCCATCCAGATGCATGGATGCAATCAAGCACTTACTAGTGTGTGTGTGTCATGTGACTAACAGACAGAAAAGAAAACACAGAATGAATAAAAGCACTGTTTCTGGCAGTTCAGTGAAACAGCTATTGATGAGAGAAATGAAGTGGTGTTGGTTATTATCAAGAAAACCTTGGAAAATGGCTAGATAGCAGCTTTCTGAGCTTTTTTGTTGTTATCATTATGTTTGTCCAAACAAATGTACCAGGAATTAAAATGAGAAAGAAACAGTAGACGAAAACAAGTGGCAGTTTCCCTGACTGTCGCTCTGATTCAAAAGTAATCGCTCTACATGACCGCTTACAGTGATTCAGATGAATCTGATGTCTCCATTAACAAAAAGAACATGTCAAAAATATTAATATGTCAGCATGATGTGGCTTAAACGTACTTTACAAACTCGCTGAGGTTTTCACAGACTGACTCACATCCCGGCCAATGACACACACCGTGACCATAGAGAACATTTGTGGCAGTGCAACCAGCTCTGATGGCGCTAAATGAGCAGGAGAAGAAGCAGAGTGCAGATTAAAACCCACAGCAGCCAGGAAAAAACACAAACAGCAGTGAAACTGAAAGAGTCTTTTCTTTTCAGGCAGCAGATGTGACACGAGGTGCAGAGGAGCGGAGGAAAACAAGTGGAAACAATTTACTTCTGATTCAGGACATGCAGTCATGTAAACTTTTCCTTTGCTGAGGCCCTGCGGGTGGTGGAATACAAAGCAAACAAACAAAACCAAATATATCGTCTCAAGGGAAATTAGAAATAAAGTCTCACTGCAGACAGCAAACACCTCTGCGCCCTCAACTTGTGCTTGATGTTTACAAAAAGGCAGCTCAGTCCTCCAAGTCAGCACAAAGACATGTCGCACCCGTCTGCCCTGCGAAGAGTGTCTGACTCCCGTTCACCGCGCCGTCTCCCTGCGACTTTAGTTGGCTTGTCGTCAGCTGACATGTCTTCATTGAATTTCATTGGGGTTTTATCTTCTGTTACTGCGGCTGTGAGCTGTTTCCACAACAGCTGCATTTCTGCAGGGCTGCAACCAGCTAAAAGATTAAAACAAAAGGTATTATCATGTTTTACATTAGATATGGCTAAAGTATGAAATAATCTGTTAGAATGGAATGACTATAATAACAGGACGAATGATATTTGCAGTGACTATGATTTAAACATGTTCACTGTTACTTTTAGACTTTTATTTTCCTCTTGTTGTGGAGCAGTTCAGTAACAATTCAGTTATCCAGACACAAATTACCTTATCTTTGCGTTCTGATACAGATAAAGGGCTTTAACACATGCAAACAGGAAATACAATTGCTTTTCAGAATTGTCACATTGAGGGAGAAGAAACACCTCAAATGTAAACTCTGACAGGGGATAAAACAGAAGTAACCTGCAGAGGGGGTGGAGGAGGACGGAACGGGTTTCTGCACCCGCACGACCTGCTGCTGCTGCTGCTGCTGGATCTGCAGGAGCTGCTGGAAAACCAGCTGCTGTGCAGGAAGCTGAGGAAAGTAGCTCACAGTGAAATGAAGAGTTTAAGATTCTGAACTGACAGAACTTTTTTTGTTTTCTATACTGATCGATCATCAGTCTTCCACAGAATCAATGTATGCCATGTTAAGTGTGAATCTTTAAAAAGACAGATAAAAAATAAAGTGCAGTTAATCACCGACCTCTCCAGTTTTCTTTCCTGTCGTCTGTTGCAGCAGCTGCAGGTGGATCTGCTGATGCTGCTTCTTGTAAAACTCTTTAAGATGTTGCTAGAAAAATGGTGATTATCGTATTATTCCCATACAGACATTAACATTCCTGATAGAATGTTGGGGTTTGAATTGAGTTAACTAGCTCCATCGTTTACTAAAACTACCAGGCTATTGCATGAACTTCACAGTGTTCCTGGTTCGTATTGTCGTAGTAGCGAATACCTGCTGGAGCAGGAGGGCGTGCTGCTTGTGGCTGATCAGAGCCTGCAGCTGGCTGTGGGACAGAAGCTGCTGAGGGGACATCATCACCAGAAAAACCTTGGGGACGGAAGAAGAGGAGAAGAATTTGAGGGTGAAAGTCGAAGAAGTGTTGAACAGTGACCAACAATGATCGTCCAATGGGAAACGTTCCAGGCCAATTACACGACATGGCGGTCAACCTTATGTGAACATCATCATGCCCAATTGTGTCACTGACGCTAAATGAGATGGGAAATAGGCTGATCAGTTAATTAGCAATACAATTACATGCTTGCTGTGGCTCCTAATAGAAGTTTATGGGTATTAATAACAGCAAACATTCACAGAATAACTGATCTGTTGTTTTACTGACGGAATGAAAAAGCCGTGAGACAAATATCTCAGAGTGACCAAACGGAATGTTCGAAAACATACTATACGACATATATACTATCTTAAAGTTGAGGTTCATTTTTTTGCCTCAATACAGTGTTTTTTGAAATTCTGGAGGAATACGTTTGTGACTTGCATTACAAGTTGAAGACAACACACAGTTTGTCACAAGTCCTCAGACCAATAGACGAATAGACTCCTAGGCTGGAAGTGAATTGCAAAAGAAAAAACAAAAAAGGTCTCACATAAAGTCAAAATGATCTACTAGGGCGATTAGGCAGAGCAAAGAAAAATACCTTATTTTTCTTTTACTAGAAATGCACTCAGAAATCACAACCCTCTAACAAATGAGTATAACAGGATATTTTGCTTTGCATTGGTTTTGGCTCTGACACATTGCAGAGGGATTGAATGCTGTTCTGTACATAACACAGCATTTTGATGTGTACCAGAGAAAAGATGATGCATTACAGGTGAAGATTCTTCTCTTTTATTGTAAGAGAAAAATCAATACACAGTAGAAGTAAACACATAGTCATGTTTTCAGGCTACTAGAGCTAAAAATTAATCACATGTGTCATTTTTGTTACATTCAAGGTTATGTCAGCATGAGCAAAATGGCTAATGGCTGTTTTCTTTTCTTTCTTAGAAGTGTCAACTAGTGTAACACAAAGAGGCTAAAGGTGCTGACCTGCGGCTCATTATCTCAGTTGTTCATTCATCTAGTAGATTAAGATTCCCAGGGACGGAATCATAACAACCGTAAAATGATGTCGGCTCATCCTTATTTGCTTTTTGCCCACATCTGTTTGGTGTGTAGACAATTACTCCTCTCTGATTCAGACTCACAAACTAATAATGAAGGACAAACAGTCCTGTGTGTCGTCTCCCAGCTTGGATCAGATGTCTGAAATCTCTGTCAGCCTCCAGGCCTGTCGCAGGACGTCTGGGACTTAACGGGCATTGTTTCTCCTGACTTCTGTTTGTCCTCAAACTGTTTTCATTCCTACTCATGAAGAATGAAGATATCTGATCATGGCTGAGACCAGTTTTCTCTGCTCGCTCCTCTGCTGTAGTGGCCATCAGCTTGCTTCTGCCATTACTGCCGTGTGTGTGTGTGAGAAACTGCTGACTGGGGTTTGACAGACTGCTCAGAGACAGAGAGGAGACTCAGGTGGACTCAGGTGCTGTCCGCAGTTTGTTACCACTGATACATTTCTACTTCAAAGAGATAAAGATTTGACTAATCAATTAAATACAACGTGACCACATCACACATCAGATGAAGTTAATAAAGTAATTAAGATTCCATGAATAAATTGATTGTATTCAGATATTAAAGCACAGCTGTTTGCAAAACGCATTCAGCGGTAAAGTAGAAAATTAGTGGTAAAAGGCATATTTCATTAACACTGATCCAACCTCTTGTCCATCAGTACGCTATAATACAAATGGTTTTTGTATGTTATTAAGAACATAGAGGAGAATCATAACATGGAGGAGAATCCTTCGCTGTGTTTTCCAGGTTCTTAAAGTCAGTTTATATCAATAAATATTGTTATCACTACATATCAGGGGCTTTTATGCATAATACATATATGAGAGAACAACAGTGAAGGAGTTAAAAAGGACAAACCATATTCATGTAAAATTTACCACAAAGTAGAGTTACTTACTGAAAAGTGGAGAAGTCAGTTGCGAGCTGCCAGACAGGGATGAAGGGATGATGTGTCCAAGTGGAGCAGTTTGCAGTGAGGATGGGAGAGAAGTGATGGAGTTGTCTGTTTACTTGAGTAGGAGGAGTTAGTGTCAGACACTGCTGATTTATACAAACAGCACATGATTACTGAGAGTGGAAAAGATTAGAAAACATACCTGATTTGTGTCTTCACTCCATTCAATTTGGAAGATGTTGGTTATTAAGTCATATGCAGTACACATAGAGCATCAGTACAATCATATTCTCACATTTATTTGTGCAGTTTTGTGCTTTCCAGATGTTTTTCACACAGTGGAAATTGTGTTTTTTAGTTCTCTTTGTTGATATTCATAGGCGCACACCATCCAATGAAAATACACAAGAGGTTTTAAAAAAACACCTCAACACAAGTATAATTTATGGTCTTTTATGATTAAAACAAATGGTCCTCCTTCAGACAAGTATATTCGTCTGTGACTTTATTTAGATATAGGTATCTGAGAGTTTTCAACAACAAAAAGAGAAACACAACTGTCAAACTATTATCAAAGGGCTATTTACAGTAGTTTCTGGACTTTTCTTTGACTACCGCATCAGCACATCTATTTAAAACGAGTAAAAGTGTTTTAATTTGGGTTGTTGATGCAGTTTACCCTTGAGATCTAACACAGACAAACTAGTAATACATATTTATACATATATAGTATATATATACAGTGTAAAATTATATATATATATATCTTTGTACACAATGAAGATTGAGGATGAGGAACAAAGAGTGGACTGCTGCATTACAATCAGAAGTTGTCAGACTTTGAGCTCTGAATAGATCCTTTAATATTTGTGCACATGAAACTGCATTGTCATTACAACATGTATGATACCTGATAAAAGGGGTGCGATGATCAGAGGGGTCAAGCAGTTCTCTCCCTGGTATCAGAAATAAATCTTAAATCAGTCTGAAATCAGGACAAATCAATATGAGCGACACAAGATTGAATTGTAGATATCGTTACCATGGTAACTGCCTGCCACCTACTGGATTATTGTTTACCTGTCCATATTATTCATTGGGGGAAATGTAATTTCTTTGTATTCAGACACAGACAAAACATGTCAGTCTCCCCATCGCTTCAGGACAGTTCTGGAGTGAAGTTAACGTTGTATGGTATTACGCACCAGCAACTTGGGGGGGTGAGGAGTTGTAGAGGTGGTGTCATAAACCTGCTGTCATATGACTCTCTCATGCCTGTCAGCACTGGCTCATTCAGTGACCAAAAATGAGACCTGGCGGTTGGAGGAAGGGGAGCTAAATCCCTCATACATGTGTCTGAAAAGGGTCTCCTCCAGCTGGATAGAATGTTCCAGCCCAGCGTGTTGCTCCAGGTGTTACAGTGAGCTTCAGGGTTGCAGTCCAGGACACTGCTCTGGTATCTCATGGGTTCCTGCAGAGGGCATTGTGGCTCCATGCAGTCCAAAGATCCTCTGTTACAGAACTTTCCCTGGAAGCAGCTGGTATCCATCCACGTCAGACATCCTAAAATGCTGTCATATGTCTCTGTCTCCCTTCTCCCCTTTACCTTCCTGTTCTGCCTGAAGTTCCCCTGCTGGAAGTCTCTCAGGTGAGCAGGATGAATGCCCCAGTAATGCCCCCTGCCGTCCTCACAGCGGCTCACCTTCACAAAGCAGGTGTTCACCGACAAGTTGTGGCGGACACTGTTCCTCCAGCCTGAACCCCGGCTTTCCAGAAAAGGAAACTGCTCCCCCATCGCTCTGTAGATCGATGCCAAGTTGAGTTTCCTTGAGGAGGAGGACAGGATGACTTTGGCGATCAGGGCAACGTAGGAGAGTGGCGGTTTTGAGAAATGCTGTGTCTGGTCAGATGAGCATGACTGCAGGGAAGTGTTATTTGAACGACGAGCTGCTTTGGTGGAGTGGCTCTCCCAAATACTGACACCATCTGCTGCTGCTTCAGTCATCTCCTCTTCTTCTTTCCTGTGAGAAGTGTCCGTTTGACGTTGTCTTGTCTGTCCTATTTCTGTAAGGGTAATTTATTCCTGCTTTGTTTTAAAACACGAGCTGCATCCAGGCATTGTAGAATTTGTGGGTTAGTGATAGTTCCTACGTGATGTGACAGCTGGGTCTTACATTTATACTGTGGTCACTCACCTCAGGGGAGGGCTCCTCATTCTTCAGTTCTTACTCACTGATCAGAAATGTCTTTTATTTGCTCTATGAGATTAAGGGCTACCCACTCTGCTGTGAGATAACCACAGGAAATAGACCACAGACTATGCATAACTGTAAACAATGATTCTGTTAAAGGATGATAAGTCTTGAAAAGGGGATAAGCCCCAATCAGATAAAGCAATGAGCTGGTGTTTCTTTATATTTACAGTTATTGCACCATTGCAGAATCATTTATTGGTCAGTGAAGTTAGTTTCGAAGGCCTAAGATTGAAAACAAAATGCAAGTGGCCGATGAGATCAGTGATGTTCTTTTTGTACAAACGCCATTGGAACGCTCCAGGGAGATACAGTATTACTAATGATAGTTAAGGGAGATTGTCAAATAACCTCAGGGGATGAGGTACATTACAGAAGGAAAATAAGGACAATAAGATAACACACAGTCTAGTTTCACAGAACTTTCAAAGAGGCCGAAGTAGAACATTTTTCCTCCAGTGATCTATGACCATGACTCTGTCCATAGTTCAGACCTCTTCTGGCCTATTTATAGCGTTGGCCCTTCCAACAATGTCATCTGTAACTCGACGCCGTCTGTTAAGTCAGAGCATGTTGAATGTCAGTTGCCAGAAGCAGAGACATATCAGTTCACTTTTCAGCTGACTCTCTCACAGAGAGCCCCATGGAGTTTGTGGAACAACCCAGATCTTCTGGGGCCTGTAACCTCTTAGTACCAGGCTTCAGCTGCGTGGACGTGGATGATGAGGAGGGTGAGATGGTGATTGCCATCAGGCCCAAATCCTCTCCTCTCCCACGAAGAAGGACCTCCTTTACCGACGAAGATTCAGAGTCTGAATTGCCGCCAAGTAGATTTAGGAGAGTGTCCTTTGCAGATGCCAAAGGTCTGTGTTTGGTGCAGGTGAAGGAATTTGACCAGTGGGATGTACCCAAACTGCCAGGATACGAGTCCTCTGATGGGATTGGAAAAGATGCAGAGGAATACTTCCTATCGCCTCTCACTTTTCCCCTGTTATTGTCGACTAAGGAGCTGTTTGTCAAAGTCCAGGAGCAGAAGGTAGAGTTGGAGACCATTGAGTTACTTCCTGGGACTACGACACTGAAAGGAGTGATTCGAGTCCTCAACATCTCCTTCAACAAAGCTGTATATGTTCGAACCACCCTGGACACATGGTCCAGCCACTTTGACCTCTTGGCAGAGTATATTCCCGGGTCAAGTAACAGCCTGATGGACAGTTTCTCCTTCAAACTCACCCTCATGCCCCCCTTTGGAGCGCAGGGGGCAAGAGTAGACTTTTGTCTGAGGTATGAGACCCCTGTAGGAACATTCTGGGCCAACAATAACACCAGGAACTATGTGCTGGTCTGTCACCAGAGAATGAAAGAGCAGAGAGAGAAGTCACAGAGGGAAAATATCAACATGAAAAGCTGTCTGAAGACTGTCAGGTGAGGATAAGTTATTACTTATAATGCTTATAATCAGCTTCAAGAGGGATCATCAAATCATTTTCTATGAAACATGGTCAGAAGGACATGCATGATAATGGGGGTGGAACAGAGAACTCATTGATAATTGTATATCCATTTATATCTATGTATATATATACATATAACATCTATGCTATTTCAATGGTTTATATAAAGTGAACTGTGCAGTTGCTGCTCACATGTACTATTCAAATCATATATTTTTTTCACATTGTGTACTGTATATATTATTTCTACAAAAAAATAACAAAAAAGTGGATGTTATTCTTCAATAATATTCTTTTTGAATAAATAATTGTTTTGACAGTAGCACAATAAGAATGTTTTAGACACACGGACACTAATTTTGTATTAATTTTATTCTTGCTGGGTTAAATCGTAGGCAACTGGACTTCTGGTCAGAAGTCCAGCTGCCTACGATTTAACCCAGCAAGATACCATGACCTGGATGACTGAGAACCTTCACAGACATATTAATTTTATTCATCCACAGTCAAAACTTTTCTTCAATGGAAGACGTGTCCGCTCTGAAAACACTGTCACAGGAAAACATACCACCAGGTAAAATATATATACATTTTCTCATCAGATATTATGTTAATAATAGCTGTGAATGTGAATCCCCCAGATGGATCACAGTCTGGAGAGATTCAAATCAGGGATAGGAAGACAAGAGCTTCAGAGGAAAATGGACAACTATTACAGGTATCCATGTATGGACTATTATACATTTTACCTTGTTATCAGTAGTAGAGTAGACCGTGGCTCACTCGATACCCTAAAAAATCAGTGCCAATTCATATTTGACAGGTTAGAGACTTTACACCAACCTCCAGAGGGAAAGTCAACTCATGCAGAAAACAGTGGCTTAAAACCAATGATTCACAACATTGACCACATTCTGCACGCTACAGTTTACTTCTACATGGGCCCAGTATGGAGCCCATTAAAGGGGCCGTCCTCCACCCATGTGGAGCCTCCAAGAAAGCTGAGGAGAATCTGTCTGGATCCAACTTGTGCATGTTGAGTGTATTGACGCACTAATCAGATTGTGTTTCTGTGTAACATTTGATCTAAACCTCCTCTCTAACAGCACCGTATTCTGATATACTTTCAGTTAATTTACCTCTGTATTTGGTGGACAGACTCAGAGCAGACGGCACTGCAGTCGAAGCAGTCGGAGAAGGGCAGCACGGATGGCTCGAGTGAAGGACATCTTTGCTCAGAGAGAAGGAGTTATGAAGAATGAAAGTGAGGCATCAACTCATGATGCAGAAGAAGAAATCAAAGAACAAACTGCAGTAGAAGAGTGTTCACATGTGCAATCTTTCTCTGACGGGAACAGAAAAACGGAGGGATCTTCTCAAACTCCCCCACAAGACGACACATGTGACAGCTTAGAGAAACACATGGATTTGGCTGATCCTTTAGGAAGAGGTGACACTGCCACAGATGTCTGTGTCTGTCCATTGCAATCAGATGATACCAAGATATGTGTCTCTGCGGCTGAGGAAAGACATCAGAACCGGGGGGAGTGCCGTGAATGTGGTGACAGTATTATTTCAGCAGACACCAATGAAAGTATCATTAACCAAACCAGCAGTGTCACATTTGGAACTATGATAACTCCACTGTATCATCAGGTGTTTAGCAGAGTGGGAGGTGAAAGCCAAAGCTTATGTGAGAGGGGAAATCCAGTATGTACCACACAACGTGCAGCAGATTGCCTTGCTGAAAGAAGTGAAAGTAGCTGCAGTGTTTCAACAGATGCTAGATGTGACAAACCGACTGAAGGAAACATGATTAAAGAATCAAACCAAGAATGCTTAGATGCCACTTTGAATGTTTGTTTCCCTGAAAAGGAACAGAAGACTTTGACAGCTGCTGACAATGGAAATAGTGCAGGAATTTTGCAGGATGCTGATAAAAGAACAGACCGGAGAAGCAGAAATATGTCTCCGTTGCCACCTGCAGGAAACCAGAACTTAAACACTTGTAATGAGGATTTGTTAGATGGAGAGAACCTCCGTCTTCAGGGAAGAACACAGGACGACATTCTGCCCTGTGACCTTCAACACCCAGCTGGAGAAGAAGCAGACCCAGCTCAACCACTAAAGCATACATGTACACAAAGTGAGACTACTGTCTGTCAGCAAATCCCTTTGACTCCTCAGAATGTGTCACAGCATGTTGGCGATGATGTAGATCACCAGACCAGCCGCTGTGAAACAACTGCTACTGGAGACGAGTCAAAGACTGGAGATGGACAAACTGTATTAGGATCAGAACGTAATGAAGCAGAAGAGGACAAAGCATTAGAAGCTTTACATGATTTGAAGCATATCGATCATTCTGCAAACGAGAATAGTTGTGTGTCTTCGTTTGAAACTGTGGAGGAACCAGAGGTCAGATCACCTGAGATATCTCAGGAAACACCGGAGAAATCTAGTCTCATCGGAGATGACATGAAAACCATCGAAAACAAAGATAAAACAAAGCACTCAGCTGAATTTGGGGTCAGCGGTGAAAAAGCCAAGTCAACAACAAAAGCTATGACAAATAACGATCACACTTGTGATGAAATGCTTTTTGAGCTCAAAGATGAAACAAAGGAGCATCTTGAATTGAAAGCTGCAATCTCAGAAAAGGTGCTTTTATCAGAGTTACGAAACTGGGAAATGATGGTTGAGGAGGAAGAAAAAAACATTTTCACAGATAAAGAAGACAAAGAAGCAGAAGAGAAAATCATAAATGGCTCAGGGATAGAATACAATGTGACTGAAAAGAAAAATGAGGAAGAAAGTGTGATCACAGGTGCACAGGCAAAAGAAGATGAAGGAGAGAGAAATACCAGGTTTACACAGACACAAAGTAGCGAGACAGTGGAGGAAGATGTTGACAAAGATGACTCTCTAACCACAAGTACAGACAGAGGAGCTGTAGAGGAAGAAATAACAGAGAGTGAGGAGACTAGAGAAGAAAGGAATGGTGAGGAAAAGAAGGAAGAAGAAAATCTGAGGGGCAATGTCATAGAGACAGACCATCAAGAAAATGGTGCGATATCAGGAGACAACCAAGACAATGAGAAGTATACTGATGTTCATCAGATAAAACCACAGGGACAAGACCCAGATGAGAATCCTGAGCAGGAACCAGGAGAAGCAAAAAATGTTGATGAAGAATCTGGATGCAGGATGAAAACTGAGGATGGGTCATCTGCTGTGGCCTACAACGTGCACAAGGGTAACAAGCTAATTAATAAAATAGAAACCAAAGAAGATGTAACTGCACAAATCCCATCTGACAAAGATCTTTGCACAGAGATGTTCACAAACTGGGATGTGTCACATGATGAATCAAAGGAAGACCGAGAACAGAACCACTTCCCAGCTGTGGAGACACTGGGGACTTCAGCAGGCGAACCTGAAAGTGACCAGAGCAGCAGTGACAACGCCTCAGATGAGTCCAACTCAGACGACGAGGTGGAGCTGTACATGCACTGTCTGCGGGCTGTTCACACAGGAGTACAGCCCACGAAAGATCAGAGCAAAGAATCAGGCTTTGGTGGAAGCAAAAGGTCCTCGCTATGCAGAGGTCGAGCGCTGTCAGCGCCGATGCCATCCATCAGTGAATCTCAGGATGAGGAACACCCCGTCAATCATGAAGACACAGAGACAGCAGATGTCCAACTCACAGCTACAGTTCTGTCACATGGACGTCAAGGCTTCAGCAGAAATAATTTATGGTGGAGGGAGACTTTTTCCTGGACCAACATCTCCAAAACGTTATTATGTGCCACCTTGTTAATGCTGTTTTTAGTTGTGGCGTACTATTATGACTTTTTTGCCTGTTTCGGTCTGTATTTGATATCTGTGGTCTGGCTCTGGTGTCAGGGAGAGAGGCCGCCCGATAAAACCAATAGAAAAAGCTGAAATCTGTCCAAAACGCCTGTGGCTCTCAAATCTTCAACAGACGTGAGAGGATAGCACATCTGGCACTGGGTTTCTTGATCTTGATATTTGAAGTATATCAGGAGTAAGAAGACATGACACATGAGAATAAATGATGGGTGATATTAAACCAATATGTAAGTGTGAATTTTAACCTGATTGGACAATTGTTCTCACTGATCCTTTCCTCTCAGGATTAATACATTTTCAGAGTGTAAAAGGATTTCATCGTGTATATGAATTACTCCCTGAATCATTGGATTTGTGTAACAAATTCTTTGTCTGAAGTATGGGATTCAGAAACCGTATCAGACACATCAGTGAGGTAGGCTGTCTTAAATGTGTATATTTTTCTCAGTAAAGTGGAGACTGGTGATACAGTGTTTGTCCTCTCTGACTCAGCCAGCATTCCGATCTCAATGGCATCAGCTGTGCAGTTATAACCTGAAACTCAGGAACAGGAACACAGAAACTGGATTCCAATAGCTTGAATATGTATTTGTGTTTCTGTGAAGGTTTTATTTTAATCTCGGGCTGCATTCTGCTCAAAGCAGATATCACCAGCTATCAGTTTTAAAATATGTTTAGTATTAAGCAGAACAGCAGCCATGTAATTTTGACCTTTTTTGAATTGTTGGGATACCATGAATGCCCAAGCAATCAATATTTACTGACAAAAACAAAGAGAAGCTTTTCTTCCTTTCAAGATGAAGCTGGTCCAGAGGACAACCTCAAGTATGCTAAAATGTGAAACATCTACCAATACTCATTGATTATTTTGTTATAATGACATGAATGATGAGTAGGTTGGTGTTCTTTCATTGCTTGTTTTGCTTTATGCAGTTTATTTCAGAGACAATGAGCACTGCCTCAGTGTCCCTATGAATCCAGCAGACTTATCTGTAGATGAATAAACCGCACAGTGACCACGCTAAGCTACTTTTTTTGGGAGGAATAATTATGTTCTCTCGTGGGATTTAGAAGGAATTTATAGCTACAGACTGTTTTCTCCAAAGCTTGATGTGGCTTTTCTCACAGAGTTAAGGACAGATGCAATGTGGAAACTAAGAAAATACATTGAAATACAAAAAATACATACATACAATCTATCTTTGGAAATGTGAGATGCACGTGAGGTTAATGACACAACTATTTATACAGACACTAGACGTCAAATACACAACGACTTTTTTTTCATGGATGATGACCTCACGAGTCGAGTCTAGTCTTTGATAGGTTGTTGTTTTTTAATTCAAACATGTGCTAGTAACACAATGAAGTAAACTGAACAACAGACAAAACCAACAAGAATAGTCAAAACAACAATAGTCTGGCCAACGATATTAACATGTAAGAGTAGGATGAAGTATAAGCTTATTACTAATTACTACCACTTCTCCACTAAATTAACATCTCCCCAAGATACCGATACCAACTGATACCCTCCTTGTTTCGTTGTGTGTTTGTTTTGACACGAATTAAAGCAAATATGTTTGCTATCCTGTCGTTTAGGGATTGGACGGACCTCAGGACTATGACTTTGTTATTTACCACGTGTCTTTAAACGCACCACGGCACGCACTCGGTTCTGGGGATGGCTTCCGGCTTGTGATTGGACGTTGCGCTGTCAGTTCGGAAGCACGTTTGTCAGAGTCGACCAATCAGCTCCCGCGTTGTTGGCTGGTCCACCGGCTCGCCGGCTGGGTTGCTGCTGGGAAAAGGGAAGCAACCACCATAGACAGCAACCACCGGAGCCAGCGTCAGAGCTGCGGTGCGGTGCGGTGCTATGGACCCCAGGGACAATGTTGAGACGGGGGAGACCGAGAACTACCAGGAGCAGTTCTACGTGCCGATCCCAGAGGAAGCACCGAGGAGGAAAGAGCAGGAGAAGCTGTCAGGAGTCGTGAAGAACGTCCACAGAAAACTGCGCAGGAAATACAGAGAAGGTGAGCAGCCTCTGCGGGCCCCTGCCCCCAGTCTGTGGCCCTGCGGCCGAGAGGCGTACACTGGACGTTTAATGACTCGAACTGAATAAAAAGAGTCAGTGTCACCTGTTTAATGAACGCCTAGTGGGTCAACATTCGTAACAGTTGAAATCGTCTGCAGGCTCCATCTTTCTCCTCTCTTTCTGTATCTTCCGGGTTTGTTTTGCAATTCTGTTAGCTTGTATTGACTACATGCAGCATTTAGCCAGCCAGTCTGCTTAATTTCAACATGAAAACGACGAAACCTGGATGTACACAGCAGGACACTAATGTAAGTATGATAAATAAACCCACAGTGGAGATAGACAAACATTTTGAGAACAAGGAATGACACTGAGGTTTCACTGCTTAATCAAAGGACACAAACACCTAGCTACATCAAAGTAAAATCCTTTAACAACGGGCTCGACACACACACACAAACACACACTAAGTTCTGTGAAAGAGACATGTTTCATCCGTGCCTCCAAAATGCTGCAGACATGAGTCAAACTGCTTTCCGGTGAGAACTTTGCACCTTCAGCAGATGTTGACAGTAAATGTCTGGTATGAAACAAATATGTTCCTCCAACAGTTGGGAGAACATGAATGACAAGACTGGTGAGGCAACAAGCCTATGTGAATAAATCAGGAGCTTGTCATTGCGAACGTAAAAAAGAAAACAAAAGCAGCAGCTGACCAGCACATACAAAAAAAAAAAAAAAGCAGAGTAGTTTTAAATATTGCAGTGTTGTTCAATTCATTCCTACACTGACAAGCTACTACTGGTTACAAGACAGGCGAGTCCAAAAGAATGACCCAGTTCCAACATAAATCTTCACATTGCAAGCAAACATTAACTCAAACACCAGTTGAAACAGAAAATAATAAACAGATCAGATTGATCATTGACCAGCAACACTGCCTACAGCGGCCTGACACAACCAGAGTTGTTCAGTTGGTGTAAAGTCTATTATGAGTAATCTGAAAAAGAGCATGATGAAAGTGGGAAGTCAGGAAAAACCCTCTGACACATCAACCTGTTGTATCTGACTTTGACACACGCGCTAATCAGCGTTTGAAAACTCTAAACTTGTCAAAACTTGTCCTCTGTCATTTCCCTTTCGCCGGCTGCGGGGGGGGTGGGGGTTCATTTCCAAACAGCCAGCATTAATGGGCCTTGGAAGTAAGAAGAAATGTACAGTCTTACTGCAGACTGTGTAGGAGGATTTGTCTGAGTCTTTGAAAAAAAATCGTATTTGTAGCAGAACATCTCATCTCTTGTGTGTGTAAACTAACAACCATAAAGTTATGAGGAGAAAGATTCCCACAACAACTTGCTTGTTGTTTGTTTTGGAGCTACTCTGCTGTCTGACCTCATGATTGCTTGATAAGTAAAGCATGATGTGGAAGACTTGACACTGACTCGCAGCGGTCATGCTTTCCCGATGCTGTTGTTTACCAACACTCCTCTGGTTGGGCTTTCATTTGAGTTTCTTGTTATGGTCACGGGACCCCGCTCCCCCTCTTGTTCTCATATTTGCTGATGCTACGGGCTGTGAATTTCTCACGCTCCCTACGCTGAAGGGACCTTTGTTGATATGGTCGTTACTGTGAAATGACTAATAACTGATTTAAGAGAAACACTTCAGCGCTGGCAGACACAGTAAACATGGAGGCAACACAGAAGACGCACTGGACCACGTGAAAGGATTACAGAGTTGACAGTATGATCCTGCTAAAGACAGTGTCTATCTGCAATGCTTCCAGGATGTTTGTTTATTTGGAATGTTTTTGTGTGTTGTCACAGTGGGCGACTTTGAGAAGATCTGGCGCGAGCATTGTGAGGACGAGCAGACACTGAGTGAGTATGCACTAGCCATGAAGAATCTTGCAGACAACCACTGGGCAGTAAACGAAGGAGAGGGTCGCATCGAATGGTGTCGCAGGTACGGTTTCCCCTGTGCTCAAAGCTGAATGAACAAATCATCGCAAAGTGCGCGACACCTGGCTAAGTGATTTGACCCACTTCCACAGTGTTTGTCAAGAATATTTTTTGGATGGCGGGATGAAAAGAATGTTGGAGAAGGATGGGAGAGGTGCCACACACACTGACTCCTCTATCGGTGCGCAGCCATCCTGCTCCATGCCCAAGTAAGTTGGAGCTTCCTGCTACAGAAGTCGATTTTTCAATGTTCTTATGGACAGGTAACGTGAAACACATTAGATGTGTTCTAGCTTTGAATTGGATTCATTTCATATTATATCAGTGGTTAATACAAAGACTGCTAACACTTTTGTCATGTGGTTCTTTCTTTGTTCTGCTACTTTGCTGCAGTTCAATCTCTCAGCTGGGGAAAATGCGCCTTCTGGACGTGGGAAGCTGCTTTAATCCTTTCTTGAAGTTTGATGAATTCCTCACAGTTGGCATTGACATCGTCCCTGCAGTTGAGGTGAGAGATACAATTCATTCTGTTTTTGTTGGCATGAATGTGTGCCTCTTGGATCAGTGCTGGAGTTTCAAAACAAAAAAAATTCCAGACTTGTCTTTCAGCAGAAACAGAACAAAAACTTCAGCACGTACTTACTTAGCTTTGTAAACTAGTAACCGTAGTAAAAAAGAGCAAGGTTTTATTCTGATTATTCTGATTTTCTGTCTTCTCTCACACCTTCAGAGTGTGTACAAGTGTGACTTCCTCAACCTTCAGCTCCAGCGGCCCCTGCAGCTGGCTGGTGATGCTGTAGAGGCCTTCCTACGCCAGCTCCAGAACCCCATTGACGCCCTGCCTGCCCAACTTTTCCATGTGGTGGTCTTCTCCCTGCTCCTGTCCTACTTCCCCTCACCGTACCAGCGCTGGATCTGCTGCAAGAAGGCTCACGAGCTGCTGGAGCTGCATGGCCTTCTGCTAATCATCACGCCTGATTCCTCCCACCAGAACCGCCATGCCCTCATGATGCGCAGCTGGCGTGTTGCGGTGGAGTCTCTGGGCTTTAAGCGCTACAAATATGTCAAGTATTCTCACATGCATCTCATCGCCTTCCGTAAGGTGTCTCTTGCCACCACCAGCGACCTGGTGTCACAAAACTACCCGGAGATGCTCTACATCCCTCAGGACTTCCACTCAAACGAAGAGGAAGACTATGCGCACACGCCCGTGCAGGTGCGCTCTGAATTTGAGGATGACCAGCTGGCTTGGGGCTTCACGGAGCTACCCGACACGCCCTATGATTCTGATTCTGGGGAGAGCCAGAGCAGCTCTGTGCCAGGCTTTCATGAGCTAGAGGACCCAATCCTGCTTCAGAGCTAGAGCAAACCAGCCCACCCCCAACCCCCATTTGCTCTATGTAACTGTTCTCTACCCTCTTAACTGCTGCGCTGCCAAATTTAACCTGCTGCATTCGTCCCATTTCTCCCCTCTGCCCTTAAAACAATGCCATTTGCACAGTGTGAAATAGAGAAGTTTATAAATGATCTTCTCATAGCCACACTCCTTGTTAGGGTACACACACGCAAAGATGGATATATTTTGCTAAATAACTCGATTTTTTGGAATGTAAATGCCCTTAAGATATCAAAACTCCTTGAATTCCATCCCATCAGCTGAAATAACAAACATCAAATACATTCTGTCGCCAATCTCTGTTTAAATAAGCTAGTGTGGCCTGAGCGGTCTGATAGTGGTTTGACTGATGGAACAACTGAACTTGGTACGCTTGCCCCCCCCCCCCCCC
>CAAKHB010000318.1:27760-39583 GCA_901007665.1 Aeoliscus strigatus | reverse complement strand
GACGACGTCGTCAGGTCTTTGTCTCGTAGAGCTTCTCCTCATCCCTGGTTGTGATGTGTTGAATAAAATGGATGGGGATGTTTTCATGAGGTGTGTGTGGGGGTGGGGTGGGGGGTGGTGGGGGGCTTAACCTCCTTTTATTTCAAGTGCTTTGCGCTACCTTTTTCCTCCTCTCAGGCGTTTTCCAGGTCAGGGAAGAGGTCGTTCCAGCTCCTCTGTCCGTTCTGCTCAGATGATAGATGCCACCTGCTCCTGAAGGCTTTTATCATCCCAGCTTGTCAGACACCTCCAGCCATCGGCGTCTGATGTACATGACTAAGACACGTGCATGGTGCATGAAAGAAATACGCCTGTTGGAAATAAAAAAAGCAACGTAAAGCATTTTCCCCTAATATTTCTAGCGCCTGATCACAGTTACCATGACAACTAGGACTTAACGGAAATGAGACACCGAAATTGGAAATTAAAATTGGGAAGCAGATCAGCTGTTTCGATTGACATGAAGAGTTAAAGTTGAGGTGAAGGAGTGAACTTTAGGTGGTTTGATCACTGCAGACAGAGACAACCGGCATCAGATAACGAAAGAAACAAACGTTTCACTCCGTATTCATACAAACGTACGCACAGACTCACGGACCCAAAGCAGAAGTCACAGTTTGACTTGTTCGACTGCTGTTGATCGCGTGTGTGTGTGTGTGTGTGTGTGTGTGTGTGTGTGTGTGTGTGTGTGTGTGTGACGTCCTGTGTCATCACACCCAACGGAAACACGTCTTCGTGTTCGGCTCATGTTGGATCGATTCAACTCACTGTCGCGTTCAAAAGAGTCGTCTCCTCATGAGCGATGATGGCGAACGAGGGGCTGATGTTTATTCATGCTGGGTGGGACGAGTCATTCGGAGCTGTTGGCTGAGGATAGATCGATGGTGGCAGGGTCAGTGTGTGTGTGTGTGTGTGTGTGGACTGGTGATGAAGTCAGGAGAGCCCACTGATTTATTACAGTCACTTTTGGTGTCGGTTCAATTGTTCGGGGGGTACGTGTGCGCGGAGAGATAGAGCGACTCTCCCCCGCGGAACAGCTACACCACTGAAGTTTCATGTTGATGTGATTAATTACAAAAATGATTTCTCTCAGAATCTCACGGACGTATGCCCCCAGCAGATATTTTATTCTGCTTACTTGAGACTCACATTTTTTCGGTGGTTATTGGAGCAAACGATCTCTCGTCATATCTTCTGTGTTAATTATGAAACGTCTCAGAGTCACAATGCTCTTAGATATGTCATATATTCACTTATTGTGTCTTCATTAGCGTCGTCGGCCCGTGGCCTGTTTGACGCCGTGCACAACAACCGTGTTCCTCGTAATTTCTACGTGAATCTAAAATGACCTTCAAACCCATCAGACTTTTTTTTTTTTTTGACGTGTGCAGCCTTCCAGAGTAATTTCAGTAGAATCTGTCTGGGACAGATAGAGAGCAGCCGCTGAAGGGCTGTTCCTCGCCTCCATTATCCACCCCCCTGCAGGGACGAGCCATCCCTCTTCCCGGCTGCGCACCGACGCAGAGTCGGGTCAGATCTGTGATTGTTTTCCAGCCGTGCTTCAAAGATGGATGACGTAATATGACACGGACACACCGCACCTAGAGGGGCGTGTGCAGCTCATGTGTACTTACTGCTTGGACGGGTATCCATCAGTGCCGGGTGCTGGCCTGGTCGGGTCAGGTTAAGGTCATGACTAGTGCAGGCGGCACGTAACCGACGATGTGTAGTCGTGTGTTGTTTAAAACAGGCATTCTCTGATTTATTTTATAAAAATGAAGCTAAAGAGTGAGTTAAATGGAATTGTTCACTGTGTAGTTCTTTTGTCTGCGTATTTCAACGGGTTAATTTCGGTGTCTGGTGTAATCACTTTTGGGGGCACTCGGATGCCGAGTGACTGACGGACAGATGGGTCACATGTGTAGATCCAAACGGGGACGGCTGACAGCCGCTGAGGCGCTTTCACAGGAACTGGCATCAAAGGTTGTTTTGATATAAATGTGTATTCACAGCTTGGAGGCGTTCTGCTGCACATTAACATGCTACGACAGTCCAAACCGAGTCGCCGTGTCAGTGTTTGGCCAACAAAAGCGGCACAAAAACCCCCTCCCCCAGCACATTACAAACACCCAATCTGAATGTGACTTTTCCGTATCAGGTAAAAAGAATCCGGCACGATGCCACTCGCTCATGTCACTGCACGTTCAGCTGCAGCCACAGAGTAATTAGCGTGAGGTCCAAGGGCCAAGCCGAGCAGCTTTTAGTTAATTAGGTAAGATACTTGACCCACGTCGGGATCATTGTTTGAACCTTTTGTATAAATTAGCGGACAGCAAAACCTACATTCACATTGTTAATGTAGCTGCAGCAACCATCCATTATTGTCACGCAAGAGTTAGTAAATGGATTTTATGCATCTCACTCATCGCTTCATCGCATGATTAGTTCTCTCTTTTGGCCTATTACAAACATTAAAAACCAATATTGAACGAGAGGAAACAACGCGGCTGCGATGCTAATGGTTTAATCTGGGATTGCTCACGGTGTCGTCATCGTGTCAGACAAGTAACAATATGCTGAGCATGTTGGAACAGGAGCGGTGAATTATCCCGAGTCTGTGCAGCTGGAGGACCTGCCAGCCCCCTCATATTAATGCCTTGTCATTTCGATGGGAATTTCATGGGAAATTGTGTGGGTAAGAGCAGTGTTTTCCTAATGGCGCCTTTGTTCAGCAAAGAAAACAAGCCAAGAGCCCACAGATCTGCCTTCTGTAATTGTGGCATCAGAAGGAGGTCAGGCTTTGGCCTCATTAGGAGAAGAGCACCGACGCTGTTGGGGCCTTTTAGGGCTGGACGGGCAAAGACAAACTGACACACAGTCGCAAGTATATATATATATATACACTCAACAAAATTACAAACGCACAAAGAAAAACTTGTAAAAACAGAGTAACTTTCCAAAAATAACAGGACAATTTTATCAATAAAGTGGCTTTAATTTGCCAGCGTTAGCCTCAGTTTCAAAACAAAAGTCCTGGAGAAATGGCAGGAAGAACACGATGGGGGTCGAGGGACCAAGTTCAATAACACTTCTCAATAACGCGTGTGTCCACCATTAGTACATCACGCAGAGCGCATGGACATCACCAGGTTGTTGATCGTGACCTGGGGGGGATGTTGTCCCATTCCTCCTGCAGAGCCGCTTGAAGTTGGCGGACGTTCTGGGGAACCGGAACCCGCAGGCGGACACGCCTACCCGTGTCCCAAAGGTGTTCGACAGGTGACTTGTCGGGGGGATACGGCGGCCGGTTGAGGACTGGAATGCCCTCCTGTTCAAGGACGTCCCTGCATATCCCGGGGGGGGGCGTTATCATGTTGGAAGGACTCGACAATCAGTGTCAGGGTGTCATCTGGGTAACGTCGACCGTTCAGGTTGTCGTCAATGAATCAGAACATCTTGGTGTGCCCCCTCTATGGACCAGACCAGAACGAGTGTCTGTGCACTGGTCACCCATATTGACCCCCACTCCGCCATGCTCCGTGACACCCGTGAGTTGAACTACTCAGTGTGAGGTTGTGGTCACGTCCTGTTTCTGTCGTGACGTCCTGTTTCTGTTCACCATTTCAGGTTTGTGTGTTTATATTTTGCAGACACCCTCTGCTGTTCACCCCCAGCGACGAGCCGCGTGGATTTAGAGGGACATTGATTTTGAAATTAAGTTTGTTTCCCTCCACTGCGTTCTGCCAACTGGGAGCTGCAGCTTCCCCCAATTTGTGAAAGAAAAGATTTTCCGGCTGCTCCACCCGGCTGCTTCTCCCCCTGCCTGTCGTTCTCTCCGTAGATTCCCCCCGAGGCGTTCTGGGGGGGGGGGTAGTCATTAAGTGACAGTGCAAAGGGCGTCATACGCATTAATGTGAGTACACGGATGCAGGTTAGGCCGTAAACACTCTCATTCAGCGACTTCTTCTCTGAGTAAACACATGAATTACGACGCCGGTTTGGAGGAGAAGCTCTTATTTCCTGTGACCAGATCATCGTGCCTCCTTTCTCTCAAGTCACGTGAACTGGAAATGAACTCTTGAGGTGTAAACGACTTGTACGTCATGGTCTGATTCCAGTTTGTCTTCACTTCATTCCGTCTGCAGCAGAGGAACTCTGGTCAAAGCCGAAGCTCCTGTTTGTCCACAGACTTGACTGAACACCGACGCGTGCACTGAAACGTACGCGCTGGTTAATTAGTAAAACAGACTGAAGTTAAATGGGACCTCTTTTCTCCATGTTGGAGACGGAGAATCGGAATACGAACCAGACTCAGCTGAGAGGAGATGGAAGCATCCAGTCATCTGTGATTCATCGCTCCTGTCTGTATTCACTGCAGCAGGGTGTGGACTGTGTGTGGTGACACGAGAAGCTCGATGCAGACAAACGACCGCAGGAAATGTTATTCAGATCATTGGGGGGGGGTTCTGGTTTTTTGGGCTAATTGTTAAAGTCTATGCTTTCTACAAACTAGAAATATGTCACGGTTAAATTTCGATGCTTGTGTTCTACATTACTTGGATACACAATCTGAGGAGCTGCTCTACACACACACACACACAGAACTGGACTTAACTCAGCCATGTCCCCGTGGAGGGTTGGTGAGCGGGTTACATCTGTACGTTCCCTTCATTGAGATAGATATCGATCAGCAATTTGTTACCTGCTCAAGTCACGTCCATCTTCTTGAGGCCCGACTGGCAACAGCTGAGCGGCGTCCTCTGGATGGGAGCCGTCCCTCTTGGGCTCCGGTCTCCGTCGTGTTCCTCGTCCTGACGACACCGCGGCTGCTTCGGGTGCAACGTCTTCCATCGACGGTGCCGTTCTTCCATCGTTCACGGTGATGACAGCTGACTGCTAGCACGGCTCCATCTGACGTAAGCGGTCATGACGAGCCTGCTGACAATGTATTCGGACTGAAAGTGCAGTAATTTGTCTCCTAAAAGCAACACTGTCAGTATTTAAGCAGCCTGGGGCCGGCTCTCACTTTGCCTCTTTATTTATGTATGAAGAGGATTAGGCTGCAACTTGCTGTGAACACAAATAAGTGAAATCATTATAGAGAACGTCAGTATTTCTCAGAATGATTCCTCCTTATTACTTAACGCTGCTCTGGCAGCGCGGCTGAAACGGTCGTTATTACAGCGGCAGGACTAAGCGGGCCCTGGACCTGAATGTGTCTCACATGCATTAACTCATAGATGTGCACCCGTCCTCCTGCGGTCATGAGGGTGACGGCGCCGAATGCTCTGGACAAGTGAATTATCGTGCAGGAAACTCGTATTAAATCATCATGGTACAGATGGCGCAGATGGTCTCCGATTCCGAACATGCAAATGAGGTGAAATTTATTGTCAAACTAAGTAGTACAGGAGTGTGTGTTCATTTGACTTTCACACATACAGGTTGGGTAAAGTTGCTAAAGGGAAGGTTTCGCCGTAGCCGAGGTAACTTCCTAAGAACTGTGTGGGTCGGGTGGATAATTTAGAGGAAATAAGCTCAAAGACTTTTTAAAATCTAAATTAATATAAGTCTGAGTGTGTTTCCGTGTCCTCATACCTGCCGTTGCCTCTGTCCACACGACAACTCTGACGTGTCGGTGTTTATGTCACTCGCTCGCTGTCTCTTCATTTCCTGTCACAGCGGTTTACGGCGCATATGAGCTGATTGTATCGGGTATTTGTTCAGTTGTTTCTTGTTTCTGTCAGGGATTCGGTGTGTGTGTGTGTGTGTGTGTGTGTGTGTGCGTGATGCTATTTCTGCTAGTTTTTTGTAATACGTCGTGCACTCAGAGACAGATGTCAGTCAGTCCGACGCTGGCAGAGGTCTGTGTTCTCACTTGTTCTCCTCGGCTGAGACTCCTCTGACTCTCCTCAGTGATCACAGGAGCTCTCACCTTCTGACCCAAGATGTTGGCTGAGTTTCTTGCATCCTTTGTCGCAGCCGTGCCTCCAAACAGAACCTGTGAATGACATAAAAATGAATCTTGTCCTATATTTGAATCCAGAATACTAAACGGAACAAATGCTGATTGCTGAGTTCTGCCATGGACCCGGGTATGACGGAGCTTCAGAATAAACGTTGGAGATCTTAAAGAACAGATGACTGCATGACTCCTGGAGTCTATTGATCGTGTGTTTAGTGCTGGGAGACGGCGTCAGAGCAGCAAACAGACACCTTTACTCCATTTCAAACAATCACACACATCCAATCCCTTTCAAGTCAGTGCAAATACTAACCGGAGGACTGCACATGGTGCATGCATATTCATTTTCAGCTGCTTGCGACAGTCTCCTTGAACACTGGTCACATGTCTTATTTCCATCGACAAGTTGCTTTTATGCCGGTTCTATGAATCCCAGCGCAGCGGCACATGAATATATGCAAATGTGCCACTTTGACTTGCACTTGGTTCAGACTGTCAGTCTAAATGGTCCATTTGCGACTGAATTACACAGCGTTTGAAGTGCGACTGACAGGTTTGATGTTTGGTTTGTGTAAACTGTTGGGTCTGACAGGCGAAGAGCTGTCAGAGCGTCCTGCTCGTCCATCGTCTGCATCACACAAATTGATGAAATTCAGGGAGGGAAAGGATGTTTCTGGGGTGTGAGTTCAGTGAGGTCATGGGGTGTTTGGAGTCCAGCGTGTGGGCCGCAGACACGTCAAGGTTTCAAACATCAAGGCGGTCCGACCGAGGTGCCGCCGTCTCTTCTCTCTCTGGCGTATCATGTGTCCTGACCTGAACTTGTTCTATTTGGAAGTGGGCTGGAGTCTCATGCTGCTGCAGTCCAAACTCAACCGGTGTGGAGGTGCAGAGCCAAGTGATGCTGCTGACAGACCATTAGGCCCTGTTGGGGGGGGTCAGTTAGCCACAGCTCACCTGATGCCATCACCTCTCACAGCCAACGTTCCACAAACCACGAACCTTGGTGCTCCTGAGTCATGTCGAGGTTTTTACATCTCACATTTTGTTTTTGTATTTGATCTCATTTTAAAGTGACAACAGACACTGTATATGAACAAGTCTCCCCCATGTCAGTTGATTACACACAGGTACAAACAGAAACAGAAGACTAGATCAGCCGGAGATTCTCTCTCCAGGCTTTGCTAATGCAGTTTCTGTGTTTTTTTGTTGTTCTTGTCTTGTGTTGTCGAGTCTGTGTGGGTGTGTGAGAGTGACACAGGCTGTGCTGAGCTTTGTTCCTCCTCCGTGGACCAGCCGGCGTGAGCATGAAAGCATGAATGGAAATTACTTGACATTATTCCCACATGTTCATAACACCAAATACAAAACGCTACAACTGAAACTGTTTCTGCTATTTAACTGAATCAAATCCATCTAAAGTACCCATAATGTACACATCTGTATACAGTATATATATATAGTGTGTGTGTGTTTTATATTTTTACATCCCGTACAGCGTGTGTGTGTTTGTGCTGCTGTTGGATCTTCCCTGTCCTGAGTGAATATCCCCCACAGATCAATCAGGTTCAGTCTGATCGAATCTTTCTATTCCGCCAAGATGTTTGTGTGCTAATCCGTTGTTCCTCTGCCTTTTAGATTTATTTCTGTTCAGTCGTATTCAAGCATGAAGTCAGAATTAGACGGCGTATAAAAACCTCTCCACTGTTTAAGTGATCTCGTTCCCATGTTGTTCGTGATTACACAGCAGGTCCTTTTTTTCTCTGATTTCATCTCAGTATTAGGTCGCTGCTGTTTTCTTTCCTGCCAGCACAGAAACATTTGCCAACATTTTATTTTCACTCCACCTTGCCTATTCAGTATTCGGGAGAGGATTATACTAAAAATGAAATACAACTCCGTATAGTACGATTGTTTGCCGCTCATATCCATGCCAATGCACATGGAGACAAAAAGTCGGATTGTTTGTCGTCGTCGGCGCCGTGGGATTTTAAAACCGCTGTGTATCCGCGGCTCCGGAGGAATCATCACAGCTTTATACCGTCACGAGGGGTTTGTCCGACGTTTCACTGCCACGAGATCAACAAACATATTTGAATGCAGTCGTGAAGTAGGTGGGTTCAAACAAAGAGCACGCTCAGGTCGGCGAGGCGGGAGAAGGTCCCGACTCCGATCGAACCAGTCAGGAAATCAAAGTGGACCTGGGGCTCATTGGTTATAAAACACGTTTAATGTGTTTAGTACAAATATAAATCGTCTGAAATGCATTTGTGGCCAAAAAAACACAAAAACCAGAGAATCATCTAGAAGTCACAGCTCATCGCGCTGAGCTAAAGCTGAGATTGATGTATGGATTCCATTACCGCACTCGGTGTTTTTATCCGTCTTGCATTAATTGTATTGGTATTTGTGTTGAACCCGACATGATGTCAGTCGTTACTTCCACAGATCCACCACCGATCTGAAGCCGTCAAAGCTTCGACTCAAGTCCCGACTCAATACCTTCGCCGTCGAGGCCGCTGCTACATCGCTGCGCTGCGATTGATATTGATTTGCCACGATTTCATTCGAGGGTTTTCCACGTTGTGGACTTTCATTCTCTGGAGGAACGTTCCCAGCTTTCAGCTGCTGTCTGGAATAAATCAATCAAACATGAGGCACTTCTAAGTTTAGCAGCGCACTGAAAAAGACTCATTTCTCTGCTTTCACCCTCAACTTTCACACCTTGTTATCGCTTGTGAGTGCATTACACACACACACACACACACACACACACACACACACACACAGAGCAATCCTCCTGTGCTCATAAGCTGTTCAGAATGCTCAATTAATTTTGGAACAATTTTTGCTTTCTGTTGTTCCCCATTCTTTGAACCTCAGGGAAAGGTTTTCCAACAGCTGTTATTTGTCTAGTTTCTGAGGAAAAGGTCTGAAAATGGATCCTGATGTGTTGACGGTCTGATACAGCTGCTCTCCCTTGAGCTGAACAAGGAAGCTGAAAACGAGCAGGATGTGATTGGCTGCTGAGGGCAGTGAGCCACTAAATACGATCTAAACACAACTAGACCGACTGCAGTGGGACGCTGAAATTGAACCAGATGTAAACAATTATTGCCATTCGGGGGGTTAAAATTCAGAGCGTGGGGATTAACTCCGGCCGACGTGCTGAAATGATTTCTCTCGCCATAAAAATGGTCATATCTGTGAGCCTGAACACATCGTTTTCTTCGTTAGAGAGAATCGCCGCAGTTAGAAACAGGCAGCAGCAGCAGCCGGCGTGAATGTTTCCAGATTCAAATTCACATTCAAACAGGTGACGTGAATCCAAACACGAAGCCGTTATTAGTCCCTGTGGCACTCCGTGAACGAGAGTTACTTCATGAAAACACTCCCAGGCCGACACGTGCGTACGTGAGGGGACCAAGGACCAAATCACCACGGAAACGCTCCCTCGCTGAAGCTGCTGTCATGTAAACACCGTTCTTATCACTTATCATCACTTAACACACTTATCATCACTGCTTCGTCGTCCTCCCTGCTCTCTGACGTGTCGTCTCTCCTGCTATGATGTCTTTGTCTTTTTTAGATGTTTCCTGCAACCTTAACGTTTAATGGAATTAATAGCACAGGGAGAAATGATGTCAGTGGGATGTGGAAAAAATAAGGTCGACTAATGATGCTGTCTGATATGTGTTCAGTGTTTCAGGCTGCAGGCTCCATATTTATATTCTTTTCAAATGGATTCTAACTTTAACGATGGTGTTTGTGACTAGAGTGGCTCTGCGAGGAACCAAGAGAGAGAAGAACTCTGCAGTCAGCGGCTTGTGAGATTGACATGAGCCCGTCACAATGAATTACTCCGTCGATGCAGGTGAAATAGTGTGCGAACAAATCCGGCGCAAAACCCCCCAGCAGATTAAATCCCAGCAGAGGAGCAGATACTTTCTAGAGGACATACGTATAGAAACAGAGGTGTGGGACAGCGCAGCTTTGAGGTGACAGGTGAGGACAGGGCATCCTGAGCAGCCAGAGGAAGATTTTGCAGCTCGACGCGAGCAGAGCGTTGACTGCCTCCGTGCAAGCGGCCAAGCAGCTTATGACTGAAAGGTCTGATGAAAATAACCTTCTGCGTCTGTCCTCTTTGGCAAAGCGCGGAGGCTAATAGTTGTAAGTGCGTGTTGGAAAGAGAAAAATATTCCGGCTCTGGTCAAAGGAAAGGTGTAAGCCTCCATGCCGGTTAGGACTCTCGCAGCGGAGTTAGTATTTTTGAGGCGTTCAGAGCGTAATATGAATAAAACTAAGGAAAGCAGAACAGAATCCTAAAGAGCTGCGTCTGGTCATGGATTTCCACAGCGTGAAATGTGAGCCGTTCCGCGGCGGGTTCAGGCACAGGTGTTGATTTAAAGAAAGGTGTGTTTTTTCTCTGTGGGACATGTATTTAGGGGAGGTTCAGACAAAGTTTCGAGGCTTTGCAGCTCTGATGCAACAGTTGATCGGGCGTTTATTGCCTGTGTGACTGTGTGGAGACGCACCGGTCGGTCACATCCGAGCGCAGCACTTTTTACGCTAACGTTAGCTTCATGCTCAGGCTACGAGCAGCAAACATTTGACAACTTAAAACTTTTTTATTCAGTGTAATTCAACTTCCTGAACATAAGGTGTCAGCACACTATTTACATAATACATTTTATATAATGCTGTCGACCATGGGCTCAATCCTCGTATACTGGTGCTGCGTTGACGTCACCGCCCACATGTATATGCTGAGGAGAGCCATGGGAACCAGTGAGCGTCCGAGATACAGGACGACATGAGTATGATTGTGGAATCCACAGCTTAACTCTGTTACACTGACACAAACTACAAAAAAAGAATCATTAAACTCATCGAATCATTAAACATTAAACCTGGTGCAAAAACATCTGCAGGTCTCAGACTGACTTTCTGCAGCTCGTAGATCGTCAGAATAAAACGATCTATTCTATTCTATTCAGACAGAGAGTGACTGTGTGTGAGTACTCGAGCAGGGGTTGTTCCTGTTGGATGACGGTCATCTCTGCTCTCTGGTCCAGGTGGCTGTGACAGGGGCACCCCGGGCCAGGACCCATGAGGAGTCATAGAAGATGCTCACAGCCTGGGCGCTTCTGCTCTTCTCAGCCATGTGGGTGAAAAGCACCTGTGGTGGCACACTCTCCTTCAGAATTGGTAAGTTTGATTTTATTTCAATTAAACGAGTCAGTGAATGCATGACTTTCATTTTTTAATGATGCAAAGAGAATTCCTTTGGACAGGTCATTTATCTGTCGGTGTCACAGGTCCACTAAGAAGGTTCTCGACCTCACAGCTTCTTATATTGTTTGAAGAAATGTAAACGTGGTCAAAAGTCAACTCGTGCTCAGTCACTAATGACTTTAGGGATCTTCACACTACAAAAGTGCCCCCATGTGGTTCTGACACAACGTTATGTTCTACGAGGTTCGGCTGCAGGGAAAGAACGCCGGTCGCACACATCCACCCGGAGACGTTCCGGAACGTACTGTGTGTTCATCCACACGTAAAGATGCAGCTGAGAGCACCGCTACTTGGCTCTGCAGTTGATGTGCAATTAAAACGGTTAAAAACAGCTTCAGCAAGGCGGTTTATGCTTAAGTTCTGACTTTACTTTTTAAGTGAAGTTCTTGCTCATTATTCACTGATTCAATCGCACATGAACATTGGAAGCACATAAATATGAAGATGATATAAACAAATACAAATACTAAGTGAATGAACTGTCTGTTGGGGGTGGGGGCGGGGGGGGGGGGGGGGGGGGGGGATCT